>CAMZJQ010000174.1:0-69735 GCA_947310385.1 Nephrotoma appendiculata | reverse complement strand
TAGAATGCGACATTTCTCTACGAATGATAAAAAAAAAGTTACATGGGAAAAATTAATCGAAATTGTACATAACGCTAAATCGAACTAACGAATGGATTGTGTCGTATGAAAATTTAAAACTAAAAAAAATAGTACTTCCATTCATGATATCAACATGAAATTTTGAATGCAGCTTGATATTGAGGTTAATAAAAGCGGAGAATTCTAAAATCTTAACTATTATAGTCAGAATAGAAACTCATCTCCTGGTGGCTGGACCAATTTCGAAAGAATCTAGATTTGTAGAAAATTAAATTCTAAGAACTTTTCTAGAAAGCGACATTTCTCTACGAATGATAAAAAAAAAGTTACATGGGAAAAATTAATCGAAATTGTACATAACGCTAAATCGAACTAACGAATGGATTGTGTCGTATGAAAATTTAAAACTAAAAAAAATAGTACTTCCATTCATGATATCAACATGAAATTTTGAATGCAGCTTGATATTGAGGTTAATAAAAGCGGAGAATTCTAAAATCTTAACTATTATAGTCGGAATAGAAACTCATCTCCTGGTGGCTGGATCAATTTCGAAAGAATCTAGATTTGTAGAAAATTAAATTCTAAGAACTTTTCTAGAATGCGACATTTCTCTACGAATGATAAAAAAAAAGTTACATGGGAAAAATTAATCGAAATTGTACATAACGCTAAATCGAACTAACGAATGGATTGTGTCGTATGAAAATTTAAAACTAAAAAAAATAGTACTTCCATTCATGATATCAACATGAAATTTTGAATGCAGCTTGATATTGAGGTTAATAAAAGCGGAGAATTCTAAAATCTTAACTATTATAGTCGGAATAGAAACTCATCTCCTGGTGGCTGGACCAATTTCGAAAGAATCTAGATTTGTAGAAAATTAAATTCTAAGAACTTTTCTAGAATGCGACATTTCTCTACGAATGATAAAAAAAAAGTTACATGGGAAAAATTAATCGAAATTGTACATAACGCTAAATCGAACTAACGAATGGATTGTGTCGTATGAAAATTTAAAACTAAAAAAAATAGTACTTCCATTCATGATATCAACATGAAATTTTGAATGCAGCTTGATATTGAGGTTAATAAAAGCGGAGAATTCTAAAATCTTAACTATTATAGTCAGAATAGAAACTCATCTCCTGGTGGCTGGACCAATTTCGAAAGAATCTAGATTTGTAGAAAATTAAATTCTAAGAACTTTTCTAGAATGCGACATTTCTCTACGAATGATAAAAAAAAAGTTACATGGGAAAAATTAATCGAAATTGTACATAACGCTAAATCGAACTAACGAATGGATTGTGTCGTATGAAAATTTAAAACTAAAAAAAATAGTACTTCCATTCATGATATCAACATGAAATTTTGAATGCAGCTTGATATTGAGGTTAATAAAAGCGGAGAATTCTAAAATCTTAACTATTATAGTCAGAATAGAAACTCATCTCCTGGTGGCTGGACCAATTTCGAAAGAATCTAGATTTGTAGAAAATTAAATTCTAAGAACTTTTCTAGAAAGCGACATTTCTCTACGAATGATAAAAAAAAAGTTACATGGGAAAAATTAATCGAAATTGTACATAACGCTAAATCGAACTAACGAATGGATTGTGTCGTATGAAAATTTAAAACTAAAAAAAATAGTACTTCCATTCATGATATCAACATGAAATTTTGAATGCAGCTTGATATTGAGGTTAATAAAAGCGGAGAATTCTAAAATCTTAACTGTTATAGTCAGAATAGAAACTCATCTCCTGGTGGCTGGACCAATTTCGAAAGAATCTAGATTTGTAGAAAATTAAATTCTAAGAACTTTTCTAGAAAGCGACATTTCTCTACGAATGATAAAAAAAAAGTTACATGGGAAAAATTAATCGAAATTGTACATAACGCTAAATCGAACTAACGAATGGATTGTGTCGTATGAAAATTTAAAACTAAAAAAAATAGTACTTCCATTCATGATATCAACATGAAATTTTGAATGCAGCTTGATATTGAGGTTAATAAAAGCGGAGAATTCTAAAATCTTAACTATTATAGTCAGAATAGAAACTCATCTCCTGGTGGCTGGACCAATTTCGAAAGAATCTAGATTTGTAGAAAATTAAATTCTAAGAACTTTTCTAGAATGCGACATTTCTCTAGGAATGATAAAAAAAAAGTTACATGGGAAAAATTAATCGAAATTGTACATAACGCTAAATCGAACTAACGAATGGATTGTGTCGTATGAAAATTTAAAACTAAAAAAATTAGTACTTCCATTCATGATATCAACATGAAATTTTGAATGCAGCTTGATATTGAGGTTAATAAAAGCGGAGAATTCTAAAATCTTAACTATTATAGTCAGAATAGAAACTCATCTCCTGGTGGCTGGACCAATTTCGAAAGAATCTAGATTTGTAGAAAATTAAATTCTAAGAACTTTTCTAGAAAGCGACATTTCTCTACGAATGATAAAAAAAAAGTTACATGGGAAAAATTAATCGAAATTGTACATAACGCTAAATCGAACTAACGAATGGATTGTGTCGTATGAAAATTTAAAACTAAAAAAATTAGTACTTCCATTCATGATATCAACATGAAATTTTGAATGCAGCTTGATATTGAGGTTAATAAAAGCGGAGAATTCTAAAATCTTAACTATTATAGTCGGAATAGAAACTCATCTCCTGGTGGCTGGACCAATTTCGAAAGAATCTAGATTTGTAGAAAATTAAATTCTAAGAACTTTTCTAGAATGCGACATTTCTCTACGAATGATAAAAAAAAAGTTACATGGGAAAAATTAATCGAAATTGTACATAACGCTAAATCGAACTAACGAATGGATTGTGTCGTATGAAAATTTAAAACTAAAAAAAATAGTACTTCCATTCATGATATCAACATGAAATTTTGAATGCAGCTTGATATTGAGGTTAATAAAAGCGGAGAATTCTAAAATCTTAACTATTATAGTCAGAATAGAAACTCATCTCCTGGTGGCTGGACCAATTTCGAAAGAATCTAGATTTATAGAAAATTAAATTCTAAGAACTTTTCTAGAAAGCGACATTTCTCTACGAATGATAAAAAAAAGTTACATGGGAAAAATTAATCGAAATTGTACATAACGCTAAATCGAACTAACGAATGGATTGTATCGTATGAAAATTTAAAACTAAAAAAATTAGTACTTCCATTCATGATATCAACATGAAATTTTGAATGCAGCTTGATATTGAGGTTAATAAAAGCGGAGAATTCTAAAATCTTAACTATTATAGTCGGAATAGAAACTCATCTCCTGGTGGCTGGACCAATTTCGAAAGAATCTAGATTTGTAGAAAATTAAATTCTAAGAACTTTTCTAGAATGCGACATTTCTCTACGAATGATAAAAAAAAAGTTACATGGGAAAAATTAATCGAAATTGTACATAACGCTAAATCGAACTAACGAATGGATTGTGTCGTATGAAAATTTAAAACTAAAAAAAATAGTACTTCCATTCATGATATCAACATGAAATTTTGAATGCAGCTTGATATTGAGGTTAATAAAAGCGGAGAATTCTAAAATCTTAACTATTATAGTCGGAATAGAAACTCATCTCCTGGTGGCTGGACCAATTTCGAAAGAATCTAGATTTGTAGAAAATTAAATTCTAAGAACTTTTCTAGAATGCGACATTTCTCTACGAATGATAAAAAAAAAGTTACATGGGAAAAATTAATCGAAATTGTACATAACGCTAAATCGAACTAACGAATGGATTGTGTCGTATGAAAATTTAAAACTAAAAAAAATAGTACTTCCATTCATGATATCAACATGAAATTTTGAATGCAGCTTGATATTGAGGTTAATAAAAGCGGAGAATTCTAAAATCTTAACTATTATAGTCAGAATAGAAACTCATCTCCTGGTGGCTGGACCAATTTCGAAAGAATCTAGATTTGTAGAAAATTAAATTCTAAGAACTTTTCTAGAAAGCGACATTTCTCTACGAATGATAAAAAAAAAGTTACATGGGAAAAATTAATCGAAATTGTACATAACGCTAAATCGAACTAACGAATGGATTGTGTCGTATGAAAATTTAAAACTAAAAAAAATAGTACTTCCATTCATGATATCAACATGAAATTTTGAATGCAGCTTGATATTGAGGTTAATAAAAGCGGAGAATTCTAAAATCTTAACTATTATAGTCAGAATAGAAACTCATCTCCTGGTGGCTGGACCAATTTCGAAAGAATCTAGATTTGTAGAAAATTAAATTCTAAGAACTTTTCTAGAATGCGACATTTCTCTACGAATGATAAAAAAAAAGTTACATGGGAAAAATTAATCGAAATTGTACATAACGCTAAATCGAACTAACGAATGGATTGTGTCGTATGAAAATTTAAAACTAAAAAAAATAGTACTTCCATTCATGATATCAACATGAAATTTTGAATGCAGCTTGATATTGAGGTTAATAAAAGCGGAGAATTCTAAAATCTTAACTATTATAGTCAGAATAGAAACTCATCTCCTGGTGGCTGGACCAATTTCGAAAGAATCTAGATTTGTAGAAAATTAAATTCTAAGAACTTTTCTAGAAAGCGACATTTCTCTACGAATGATAAAAAAAAAGTTACATGGGAAAAATTAATCGAAATTGTACATAACGCTAAATCGAACTAACGAATGGATTGTGTCGTATGAAAATTTAAAACTAAAAAAATTAGTACTTCCATTCATGATATCAACATGAAATTTTGAATGCAGCTTGATATTGAGGTTAATAAAAGCGGAGAATTCTAAAATCTTAACTATTATAGTCGGAATAGAAACTCATCTCCTGGTGGCTGGACCAATTTCGAAAGAATCTAGATTTGTAGAAAATTAAATTCTAAGAACTTTTCTAGATTGCGACATTTCTCTACGAATGATAAAAAAAAAGTTACATGGGAAAAATTAATCGAAATTGTACATAACGCTAAATCGAACTAACGAATGGATTGTGTCGTATGAAAATTTAAAACTAAAAAAAATAGTACTTCCATTCATGATATCAACATGAAATTTTGAATGCAGCTTGATATTGAGGTTAATAAAAGCGGAGAATTCTAAAATCTTAACTATTATAGTCAGAATAGAAACTCATCTCCTGGTGGCTGGACCAATTTCGAAAGAATCTAGATTTGTAGAAAATTAAATTCTAAGAACTTTTCTAGAATGCGACATTTCTCTACGAATGATAAAAAAAAAGTTACATGGGAAAAATTAATCGAAATTGTACATAACGCTAAATCGAACTAACGAATGGATTGTGTCGTATGAAAATTTAAAACTAAAAAAATTAGTACTTCCATTCATGATATCAACATGAAATTTTGAATGCAGCTTGATATTGAGGTTAATAAAAGCGGAGAATTCTAAAATCTTAACTATTATAGTCAGAATAGAAACTCATCTCCTGGTGGCTGGACCAATTTCGAAAGAATCTAGATTTGTAGAAAATTAAATTCTAAGAACTTTTCTAGAAAGCGACATTTCTCCACGAATGATAAAAAAAAAGTTACATGGGAAAAATTAATCGAAATTGTACATAACGCTAAATCGAACTAACGAATGGATTGTGTCGTATGAAAATTTAAAACTAAAAAAAATAGTACTTCCATTCATGATATCAACATGAAATTTTGAATGCAGCTTGATATTGAGGTTAATAAAAGCGGAGAATTCTAAAATCTTAACTATTATAGTCAGAATAGAAACTCATCTCCTGGTGGCTGGACCAATTTCGAAAGAATCTAGATTTGTAGAAAATTAAATTCTAAGAACTTTTCTAGAATGCGACATTTCTCTAGGAATGATAAAAAAAAAGTTACATGGGAAAAATTAATCGAAATTGTACATAACGCTAAATCGAACTAACGAATGGATTGTGTCGTATGAAAATTTAAAACTAAAAAAAATAGTACTTCCATTCATGATATCAACATGAAATTTTGAATGCAGCTTGATATTGAGATTAATAAAAGCGGAGAATTCTAAAATCTTAACTATTATAGTCAGAATAGAAACTCATCTCCTGGTGGCTGGACCAATTTCGAAAGAATCTAGATTTGTAGAAAATTAAATTCTAAGAACTTTTCTAGAAAGCGACATTTCTCTACGAATGATAAAAAAAAAGTTACATGGGAAAAATTAATCGAAATTGTACATAACGCTAAATCGAACTAACGAATGGATTGTGTCGTATGAAAATTTAAAACTAAAAAAAATAGTACTTCCATTCATGATATCAACATGAAATTTTGAATGCAGCTTGATATTGAGGTTAATAAAAGCGGAGAATTCTAAAATCTTAACTATTATAGTCAGAATAGAAACTCATCTCCTGGTGGCTGGACCAATTTCGAAAGAATCTAGATTTGTAGAAAATTAAATTCTAAGAACTTTTCTAGAAAGCGACATTTCTCTACGAATGATAAAAAAAAGTTACATGGGAAAAATTAATCGAAATTGTACATAACGCTAAATCGAATAACGAATGGATTGTGTCGTATGAAAATTTAAAACTAAAAAAAATAGTACTTCCATTCATGATATCAACATGAAATTTTGAATGCAGCTTGATATTGAGGTTAATAAAAGCGGAGAATTCTAAAATCTTAACTATTATAGTCAGAATAGAAACTCATCTCCTGGTGGCTGGACCAATTTCGAAAGAATCTAGATTTGTAGAAAATTAAATTCTAAGAACTTTTCTAGAATGCGACATTTCTCTACGAATGATAAAAAAAAAGTTACATGGGAAAAATTAATCGAAATTGTACATAACGCTAAATCGAACTAACGAATGGATTGTGTCGTATGAAAATTTAAAACTAAAAAAAATAGTACTTCCATTCATGATATCAACATGAAATTTTGAATGCAGCTTGATATTGAGGTTAATAAAAGCGGAGAATTCTAAAATCTTAACTATTATAGTCAGAATAGAAACTCATCTCCTGGTGGCTGGACCAATTTCGAAAGAATCTAGATTTGTAGAAAATTAAATTCTAAGAACTTTTCTAGAATGCGACATTTCTCTACGAATGATAAAAAAAAAGTTACATGGGAAAAATTAATCGAAATTGTACATAACGCTAAATCGAACTAACGAATGGATTGTGTCGTATGAAAATTTAAAACTAAAAAAATAGTACTTCCATTCATGATATCAACATGAAATTTTGAATGCAGCTTGATATTGAGGTTAATAAAAGCGGAGAATTCTAAAATCTTAACTATTATAGTCAGAATAGAAACTCATCTCCTGGTGGCTGGACCAATTTCGAAAGAATCTAGATTTGTAGAAAATTAAATTCTAAGAACTTTTCTAGAAAGCGACATTTCTCTACGAATGATAAAAAAAAAGTTACATGGGAAAAATTAATCGAAATTGTACATAACGCTAAATCGAACTAACGAATGGATTGTGTCGTATGAAAATTTAAAACTAAAAAAAATAGTACTTCCATTCATGATATCAACATGAAATTTTGAATGCAGCTTGATATTGAGGTTAATAAAAGCGGAGAATTCTAAAATCTTAACTATTATAGTCAGAATAGAAACTCATCTCCTGGTGGCTGGACCAATTTCGAAAGAATCTAGATTTGTAGAAAATTAAATTCTAAGAACTTTTCTAGAATGCGACATTTCTCTAGGAATGATAAAAAAAAGTTACATGGGAAAAATTAATCGAAATTGTACATAACGCTAAATCGAACTAACGAATGGATTGTGTCGTATGAAAATTTAAAACTAAAAAAAATAGTACTTCCATTCATGATATCAACATGAAATTTTGAATGCAGCTTGATATTGAGGTTAATAAAAGCGGAGAATTCTAAAATCTTAACTATTATAGTCAGAATAGAAACTCATCTCCTGGTGGCTGGACCAATTTCGAAAGAATCTAGATTTGTAGAAAATTAAATTCTAAGAACTTTTCTAGAAAGCGACATTTCTCTACGAATGATAAAAAAAAAGTTACATGGGAAAAATTAATCGAAATTGTACATAACGCTAAATCGAACTAACGAATGGATTGTGTCGTATGAAAATTTAAAACTAAAAAAAATAGTACTTCCATTCATGATATCAACATGAAATTTTGAATGCAGCTTGATATTGAGGTTAATAAAAGCGGAGAATTCTAAAATCTTAACTATTATAGTCGGAATAGAAACTCATCTCCTGGTGGCTGGACCAATTTCGAAAGAATCTAGATTTGTAGAAAATTAAATTCTAAGAACTTTTCTAGAAAGCGACATTTCTCTACGAATGATAAAAAAAAAGTTACATGGGAAAAATTAATCGAAATTGTACATAACGCTTAATCGAACTAACGAATGGATTGTGTCGTATGAAAATTTAAAACTAAAAAAAATAGTACTTCCATTCATGATATCAACATGAAATTTTGAATGCAGCTTGATATTGAGGTTAATAAAAGCGGAGAATTCTAAAATCTTAACTATTATAGTCAGAATAGAAACTCATCTCCTGGTGGCTGGACCAATTTCGAAAGAATCTAGATTTGTAGAAAATTAAATTCTAAGAACTTTTCTAGAAAGCGACATTTCTCTACGAATGATAAAAAAAAAGTTACATGGGAAAAATTAATCGAAATTGTACATAACGCTAAATCGAACTAACGAATGGATTGTGTCGTATGAAAATTTAAAACTAAAAAAAATAGTACTTCCATTCATGATATCAACATGAAATTTTGAATGCAGCTTGATATTGAGGTTAATAAAAGCGGAGAATTCTAAAATCTTAACTATTATAGTCGGAATAGAAACTCATCTCCTGGTGGCTGGACCAATTTCGAAAGAATCTAGATTTGTAGAAAATTAAATTCTAAGAACTTTTCTAGAATGCGACATTTCTCTACGAATGATAAAAAAAAAGTTACATGGGAAAAATTAATCGAAATTGTACATAACGCTAAATCGAACTAACGAATGGATTGTGTCGTATGAAAATTTAAAACTAAAAAAAATAGTACTTCCATTCATGATATCAACATGAAATTTTGAATGCAGCTTGATATTGAGGTTAATAAAAGCGGAGAATTCTAAAATCTTAACTATTATAGTCAGAATAGAAACTCATCTCCTGGTGGCTGGACCAATTTCGAAAGAATCTAGATTTGTAGAAAATTAAATTCTAAGAACTTTTCTAGAAAGCGACATTTCTCTACGAATGATAAAAAAAAAGTTACATGGGAAAAATTAATCGAAATTGTACATAACGCTAAATCGAACTAACGAATGGATTGTGTCGTATGAAAATTTAAAACTAAAAAAATTAGTACTTCCATTCATGATATCAACATGAAATTTTGAATGCAGCTTGATATTGAGGTTAATAAAAGCGGAGAATTCTAAAATCTTAACTATTATAGTCAGAATAGAAACTCATCTCCTGGTGGCTGGACCAATTTCGAAGGAATCTAGATTTGTAGAAAATTAAATTCTAAGAACTTTTCTAGAATGCGACATTTCTCTACGAATGATAAAAAAAAAGTTACATGGGAAAAATTAATCGAAATTGTACATAACGCTAAATCGAACTAACGAATGGATTGTGTCGTATGAAAATTTAAAACTAAAAAAAATAGTACTTCCATTCATGATATCAACATGAAATTTTGAATGCAGCTTGATATTGAGGTTAATAAAAGCGGAGAATTCTAAAATCTTAACTATTATAGTCAGAATAGAAACTCATCTCCTGGTGGCTGGACCAATTTCGAAAGAATCTAGATTTGTAGAAAATTAAATTCTAAGAACTTTTCTAGAATGCGACATTTCTCTACGAATGATAAAAAAAAAGTTACATGGGAAAAATTAATCGAAATTGTACATAACGCTAAATCGAACTAACGAATGGATTGTGTCGTATGAAAATTTAAAACTAAAAAAAATAGTACTTCCATTCATGATATCAACATGAAATTTTGAATGCAGCTTGATATTGAGGTTAATAAAAGCGGAGAATTCTAAAATCTTAACTATTATAGTCAGAATAGAAACTCATCTCCTGGTGGCTGGACCAATTTCGAAAGAATCTAGATTTGTAGAAAATTAATTTCTAAGAACTTTTCTAGAAAGCGACATTTCTCTACGAATGATAAAAAAAAAGTTACATGGGAAAAATTAATCGAAATTGTACATAACGCTAAATCGAACTAACGAATGGATTGTGTCGTATGAAAATTTAAAACTAAAAAAAATAGTACTTCCATTCATGATATCAACATGAAATTTTGAATGCAGCTTGATATTGAGGTTAATAAAAGCGGAGAATTCTAAAATCTTAACTATTATAGTCAGAATAGAAACTCATCTCCTGGTGGCTGGACCAATTTCGAAAGAATCTAGATTTGTAGAAAATTAAATTCTAAGAACTTTTCTAGAATGCGACATTTCTCTACGAATGATAAAAAAAAAGTTACATGGGAAAAATTAATCGAAATTGTACATAACGCTAAATCGAACTAACGAATGGATTGTGTCGTATGAAAATTTAAAACTAAAAAAAATAGTACTTCCATTCATGATATCAACATGAAATTTTGAATGCAGCTTGATATTGAGGTTAATAAAAGCGGAGAATTCTAAAATCTTAACTATTATAGTCAGAATAGAAACTCATCTCCTGGTGGCTGGACCAATTTCGAAAGAATCTAGATTTGTAGAAAATTAAATTCTAAGAACTTTTCTAGAATGCGACATTTCTCTACGAATGATAAAAAAAAAGTTACATGGGAAAAATTAATCGAAATTGTACATAACGCTAAATCGAACTAACGAATGGATTGTGTCGTATGAAAATTTAAAACTAAAAAAAATAGTACTTCCATTCATGATATCAACATGAAATTTTGAATGCAGCTTGATATTGAGGTTAATAAAAGCGGAGACGGAGAATTCTAAAATCTTAACTATTATAGTCAGAATAGAAACTCATCTCCTGGTGGCTGGACCAATTTCGAAAGAATCTAGATTTGTAGAAAATTAAATTCTAAGAACTTTTCTAGAATGTGACATTTCTCTACGAATGATAAAAAAAAAGTTACATGGGAAAAATTAATCGAAATTGTACATAACGCTAAATCGAACTAACGAATGGATTGTGTCGTATGAAAATTTAAAACTAAAAAAAATAGTACTTCCATTCATGATATCAACATGAAATTTTGAATGCAGCTTGATATTGAGGTTAATAAAAGCGGAGAATTCTAAAATCTTAACTATTATAGTCAGAATAGAAACTCATCTCCTGGTGGCTGGACCAATTTCGAAAGAATCTAGATTTGTAGAAAATTAAATTCTAAGAACTTTTCTAGAATGCGACATTTCTCTACGAATGATAAAAAAAAAGTTACATGGGAAAAATTAATCGAAATTGTACATAACGCTAAATCGAACTAACGAATGGATTGTGTCGTATGAAAATTTAAAACTAAAAAAATTAGTACTTCCATTCATGATATCAACATGAAATTTTGAATGCAGCTTGATATTGAGGTTAATAAAAGCGGAGAATTCTAAAATCTTAACTATTATAGTCGGAATAGAAACTCATCTCCTGGTGGCTGGACCAATTTCGAAAGAATCTAGATTTGTAGAAAATTAAATTCTAAGAACTTTTCTAGAATGCGACATTTCTCTACGAATGATAAAAAAAAGTTACATGGGAAAAATTAATCGAAATTGTACATAACGCTAAATCGAACTAACGAATGGATTGTGTCGTATGAAAATTTAAAACGTAAAAAAATTAGTACTTCCATTCATGATATCAACATGAAATTTTGAATGCAGCTTGATATTGAGGTTACTAAAAGCGGAGAATTCTAAAATCTTAACTATTATAGTCAGAATAGAAACTCATCTCCTGGTGGCTGGACCAATTTCGAAAGAATCTAGATTTGTAGAAAATTAAATTCTAAGAACTTTTCTAGAATGCGACATTTCTCTAGGAATGATAAAAAAAAAGTTACATGGGAAAAATTAATCGAAATTGTACATAACGCTAAATCGAACTAACGAATGGATTGTGTCGTATGAAAATTTAAAACTAAAAAAAATAGTACTTCCATTCATGATATCAACATGAAATTTTGAATGCAGCTTGATATTGAGGTTAATAAAAGCAGAGAATTCTAAAATCTTAACTATTATATTCGGAATAGAAACTCATCTCCTGGTGGCTGGACCAATTTCGAAAGAATCTAGATTTGTAGAAAATTAAATTCTAAGAACTTTTCTACAATGCGACATTTCTCTACGAATGATAAAAAAAAAGTTACATGGGAAAAATTAATCGAAATTGTACATAACGCTAAATCGAACTAACGAATGGATTGTGTCGTATGAAAATTTAAAACTAAAAAAAATAGTACTTCCATTCATGATATCAACATGAAATTTTGAATGCAGCTTGATATTGAGGTTAATAAAAGCGGAGAATTCTAAAATCTTAACTATTATAGTCAGAATAGAAACTCATCTCCTGGTGGCTGGACCAATTTCGAAAGAATCTAGATTTGTAGAAAATTAAATTCTAAGAACTTTTCTAGAATGCGACATTTCTCTACGAATGATAAAAAAAAAGTTACATGGGAAAAATTAATCGAAATTGTACATAACGCTAAATCGAACTAACGAATGGATTGTGTCGTATGAAAATTTAAAACTAAAAAAAATAGTACTTCCATTCATGATATCAACATGAAATTTTGAATGCAGCTTGATATTGAGGTTAATAAAAGCGGAGAATTCTAAAATCTTAACTATTATAGTCGGAATAGAAACTCATCTCCTGGTGGCTGGACCAATTTCGAAAGAATCTAGATTTGTAGAAAATTAAATTCTAAGAACTTTTCTAGAATGCGACATTTCTCTACGAATGATAAAAAAAAAGTTACATGGGAAAAATTATCGAAATTGTACATAACGCTAAATCGAACTAACGAATGGATTGTGTCGTATGAAAATTTAAAACTAAAAAAATTAGTACTTCCATTCATGATATCAACATGAAATTTTGAATGCAGCTTGATATTGAGGTTAATAAAAGCGGAGAATTCTAAAATCTTAACTATTATAGTCAGAATAGAAACTCATCTCCTGGTGGCTGGACCAATTTCGAAAGAATCTAGATTTGTAGAAAATTAAATTCTAAGAACTTTTCTAGAATGCGACATTTCTCTACGAATGATAAAAAAAAAGTTACATGGGAAAAATTAATCGAAATTGTACATAACGCTAAATCGAACTAACGAATGGATTGTGTCGTATGAAAATTTAAAACTAAAAAAATTAGTACTTCCATTCATGATATCAACATGAAATTTTGAATGCAGCTTGATATTGAGGTTAATAAAAGCGGAGAATTCTAAAATCTTAACTATTATAGTCAGAATAGAAACTCATCTCCTGGTGGCTGGACCAATTTCGAAAGAATCTAGATTTGTAGAAAATTAAATTCTAAGAACTTTTCTACAATGCGACATTTCTCTACGAATGATAAAAAAAAGTTACATGGGAAAAATTAATCGAAATTGTACATAACGCTAAATCGAACTAACGAATGGATTGTGTCGTACGAAAATTTAAAACTTAAAAAATTAGTACTTCCATTCATGATATCAACATGAAATTTTGAATGCAGCTTGATATTGAGGTTAATAAAAGCGGAGAATTCTAAAATCTTAACTATTATAGTCAGAATAGAAACTCATCTCCTGGTGGCTGGACCAATTTCGAAAGAATCTAGATTTGTAGAAAATTAAATTCTAAGAACTTTTCTAGAATGCGACATTTCTCTACGAATGATAAAAAAAAAGTTACATGGGAAAAATTAATCGAAATTGTACATAACGCTAAATCGAACTAACGAATGGATTGTGTCGTATGAAAATTTAAAACTAAAAAAATTAGTACTTCCATTCATGATATCAACATGAAATTTTGAATGCAGCTTGATATTGAGGTTAATAAAAGCGGAGAATTCTAAAATCTTAACTATTATAGTCGGAATAGAAACTCATCTCCTGGTGGCTGGACCAATTTCGAAAGAATCTAGATTTGTAGAAAATTAAATTCTAAGAACTTTTCTAGAATGCGACATTCTCTACGAATGATAAAAAAAAAGTTACATGGGAAAAATTAATCGAAATTGTACATAACGCTAAATCGAACTAACGAATGGATTGTGTCGTATGAAAATTTAAAACTAAAAAAATTAGTACTTCCATTCATGATATCAACATGAAATTTTGAATGCAGCTTGATATTGAGGTTAATAAAAGCGGAGAATTCTAAAATCTTAACTATTATAGTCAGAATAGAAACTCATCTCCTGGTGGCTGGACCAATTTCGAAAGAATCTAGATTTGTAGAAAATTAAATTATAAGAACTTTTCTAGAATGCGACATTTCTCTACGAATGATAAAAAAAAGTTACATGGGAAAAATTAATCGAAATTGTACATAACGCTAAATCGAACTAACGAATGGATTGTGTCGTATGAAAATTTAAAACTAAAAAAATTAGTACTTCCATTCATGATATCAACATGAAATTTTGAATGCAGCTTGATATTGAGGTTAATAAAAGCGGAGAATTCTAAAATCTTAACTATTATAGTCAGAATAGAAACTCATCTCCTGGTGGCTGGACCAATTTCGAAAGAATCTAGATTTGTAGAAAATTAAATTCTAAGAACTTTTCTAGAATGCGACATTTCTCTAGGAATGATAAAAAAAAGTTACATGGGAAAAATTAATCGAAATTGTACATAACGCTAAATCGAACTAACGAATGGATTGTGTCGTATGAAAATTTAAAACTATAAAAAATAGTACTTCCATTCATGATATCAACATGAAATTTTGAATGCAGCTTGATATTGAGGTTAATAAAAGCGGAGAATTCTAAAATCTTAACTATTATAGTCAGAATAGAAACTCATCTCCTGGTGGCTGGACCAATTTCGAAAGAATCTAGATTTGTAGAAAATTAAATTCTAAGAACTTTTCTAGAATGCGACATTTCTCTACGAATGATAAAAAAAAAGTTACATGGGAAAAATTAATCGAAATTGTACATAACGCTAAATCGAACTAACGAATGGATTGTGTCGTATGAAAATTTAAAACTAAAAAAAATAGTACTTCCATTCATGATATCAACATGAAATTTTGAATGCAGCTTGATATTGAGGTTAATAAAAGCGGAGAATTCTAAAATCTTAACTATTATAGTCAGAATAGAAACTCATCTCCTGGTGGCTGGACCAATTTCGAAAGAATCTAGATTTGTAGAAAATTAAATTCTAAGAACTTTTCTAGAATGCGACATTTCTCTAGGAATGATAAAAAAAAAGTTACATGGGAAAAATTAATCGAAATTGTACATAACGCTAAATCGAACTAACGAATGGATTGTGTCGTATGAAAATTTAAAACTAAAAAAAATAGTACTTCCATTCATGATATCAACATGAATTTTGAATGCAGCTTGATATTGAGGTTAATAAAAGCGGAGAATTCTAAAATCTTAACTATTATAGTCGGAATAGAAACTCATCTCCTGGTGTCTGGACCAATTTCGAAAGAATCTAGATTTGTAGAAAATTAAATTCTAAGAACTTTTCTAGAATGCGACATTTCTCTAGGAATGATAAAAAAAAAGTTACATGGGAAAAATTAATCGAAATTGTACATAACGCTAAATCGAACTAACGAATGGATTGTGTCGTATGAAAATTTAAAACTAAAAAAAATAGTACTTCCATTCATGATATCAACATGAAATTTTGAATGCAGCTTGATATTGAGGTTAATAAAAGCGGATAATTCTAAAATCTTAACTATTATAGTCAGAATAGAAACTCATCTCCTGGTGGCTGGACCAATTTCGAAAGAATCTAGATTTGTAGAAAATTAAATTCTAAGAACTTTTCTAGAATGCGACATTTCTCTACGAATGATAAAAAAAAAGTTACATGGGAAAAATTAATCGAAATTGTACATAACGCTAAATCGAACTAACGAATGGATTGTGTCGTATGAAAATTTAAAACTAAAAAAATTAGTACTTCCATTCATGATATCAACATGAAATTTTGAATGCAGCTTGATATTGAGGTTAATAAAAGCGGAGAATTCTAAAATCTTAACTATTATAGTCAGAATAGAAACTCATCTCCTGGTGGCTGGACCAATTTCGAAAGAATCTAGATTTGTAGAAAATTAAATTCTAAGAACTTTTCTAGAATGCGACATTTCTCTACGAATGATAAAAAAAAAGTTACATGGGAAAAATTAATCGAAATTGTACATAACGCTAAATCGAACTAACGAATGGATTGTGTCGTATGAAAATTTAAAACTAAAAAAAATAGTACTTCCATTCATGATATCAACATGAAATTTTGAATGCAGCTTGATATTGAGGTTAATAAAAGCGGAGAATTCTAAAATCTTAACTATTATAGTCGGAATAGAAACTCATCTCCTGGTGGCTGGACCAATTTCGAAAGAATCTAGATTTGTAGAAAATTAAATTCTAAGAACTTTTCTAGAATGCGACATTTCTCTAGGAATGATAAAAAAAAAGTTACATGGGAAAAATTAATCGAAATTGTACATAACGCTAAATCGAACTAACGAATGGATTGTGTCGTATGAAAATTTAAAACTAAAAAAAATAGTACTTCCATTCATGATATCAACATGAAATTTTGAATGCAGCTTGATATTGAGGTTAATAAAAGCGGAGAATTCTAAAATCTTAACTATTATAGTCAGAATAGAAACTCATCTCCTGGTGGCTGGACCAATTTCGAAAGAATCTAGATTTGTAGAAAATTAAATTCTAAGAACTTTTCTAGAATGCGACATTTCTCTACGAATGATAAAAAAAAAGTTACATGGGAAAAATTAATCGAAATTGTACATAACGCTAAATCGAACTAACGAATGGATTGTGTCGTATGAAAATTTAAAACTAAAAAAATTAGTACTTCCATTCATGATATCAACATGAAATTTTGAATGCAGCTTGATATTGAGGTTAATAAAAGCGGAGAATTCTAAAATCTTAACTATTATAGTCAGAATAGAAACTCATCTCCTGGTGGCTGGACCAATTTCGAAAGAATCTAGATTTGTAGAAAATTAAATTCTAAGAACTTTTCTAGAATGCGACATTTCTCTACGAATGATAAAAAAAAAGTTACATGGGAAAAATTAATCGAAATTGTACATAACGCTAAATCGAACTAACGAATGGATTGTGTCGTATGAAAATTTAAAACTAAAAAAATTAGTACTTCCATTCATGATATCAACATGAAATTTTGAATGCAGCTTGATATTGAGGTTAATAAAAGCGGAGAATTCTAAAATCTTAACTATTATAGTCGGAATAGAAACTCATCTCCTGGTGGCTGGACCAATTTCGAAAGAATCTAGATTTGTAGAAAATTAAATTCTAAGAACTTTTCTAGAATGCGACATTTCTCTACGAATGATAAAAAAAAGTTA
Organism: Nephrotoma appendiculata; assembly: GCA_947310385.1. NCBI lineage: Eukaryota > Metazoa > Arthropoda > Insecta > Diptera > Tipulidae > Nephrotoma > Nephrotoma appendiculata. The sequence goes on along the minus strand of CAMZJQ010000174.1, from coordinate 52,087 downwards.
CATGGGAAAAATTAATCGAAATTGTACATAACGCTAAATCGAACTAACGAATGGATTGTGTCGTATGAAAATTTAAAACTAAAAAAATTAGTACTTCCATTCATGATATCAACATGAAATTTTGAATGCAGCTTGATATTGAGGTTAATAAAAGCGGAGAATTCTAAAATCTTAACTATTATAGTCAGAATAGAAACTCATCTCCTGGTGGCTGGACCAATTTCGAAAGAATCTAGATTTGTAGAAAATTTAATTCTAAGAACTTTTCTAGAATGCGACATTTCTCTAGGAATGATAAAAAAAAAGTTACGTGGGAAAAATTAATCGAAATTGTACATAACGCTAAATCGAACTAACGAATGGATTGTGTCGTATGAAAATTTAAAACTAAAAAAAATAGTACTTCCATTCATGATATCAACATGAAATTTTGAATGCAGCTTGATATTGAGGTTAATAAAAGCGGAGAATTCTAAAATCTTAACTATTATAGTCAGAATAGAAACTCATCTCCTGGTGGCTGGACCAATTTCGAAAGAATCTAGATTTGTAGAAAATTAAATTCTAAGAACTTTTCTAGAATGCGACATTTCTCTACGAATGATAAAAAAAAAGTTACATGGGAAAAATTAATCGAAATTGTACATAACGCTAAATCGAACTAACGAATGGATTGTGTCGTATGAAAATTTAAAACTAAAAAAATTAGTACTTCCATTCATGATATCAACATGAAATTTTGAATGCAGCTTGATATTGAGGTTAATAAAAGCGGAGAATTCTAAAATCTTAACTATTATAGTCAGAATAGAAACTCATCTCCTGGTGGCTGGACCAATTTCGAAAGAATCTAGATTTGTAGAAAATTAAATTCTAAGAACTTTTCTAGAATGCGACATTTCTCTAGGAATGATAAAAAAAAAGTTACATGGGAAAAATTAATCGAAATTGTACATAACGCTAAATCGAACTAACGAATGGATTGTGTCGTATGAAAATTTAAAACTAAAAAAAATAGTACTTCCATTCATGATATCAACATGAAATTTTGAATGCAGCTTGATATTGAGGTTAATAAAAGCGGAGAATTCTAAAATCTTAACTATTATAGTCAGAATAGAAACTCATCTCCTGGTGGCTGGACCAATTTCGAAAGAATCTAGATTTGTAGAAAATTAAATTCTAAGAACTTTTCTAGAATGCGACATTTCTCTACGAATGATAAAAAAAAAGTTACATGGGAAAAATTAATCGAAATTGTACATAACGCTAAATCGAACTAACGAATGGATTGTGTCGTATGAAAATTTAAAACTAAAAAAATTAGTACTTCCATTCATGATATCAACATGAAATTTTGAATGCAGCTTGATATTGAGGTTAATAAAAGCGGAGAATTCTAAAATCTTAACTATTATAGTCAGAATAGAAACTCATCTCCTGGTGGCTGGACCAATTTCGAAAGAATCTAGATTTGTAGAAAATTAAATTCTAAGAACTTTTCTAGAATGCGACATTTCTCTACGAATGATAAAAAAAAAGTTACATGGGAAAAATTAATCGAAATTGTACATAACGCTAAATCGAACTAACGAATGGATTGTGTCGTATGAAAATTTAAAACTAAAAAAAATAGTACTTCCATTCATGATATCAACATGAAATTTTGAATGCAGCTTGATATTGAGGTTAATAAAAGCGGAGAATTCTAAAATCTTAACTATTATAGTCAGAATAGAAACTCATCTCCTGGTGGCTGGACCAATTTCGAAAGAATCTAGATTTGTAGAAAATTAAATTCTAAGAACTTTTCTAGAATGCGACATTTCTCTACGAATGATAAAAAAAAAGTTACATGGGAAAAATTAATCGAAATTGTACATAACGCTAAATCGAACTAACGAATGGATTGTGTCGTATGAAAATTTAAAACTAAAAAAATTAGTACTTCCATTCATGATATCAACATGAAATTTTGAATGCAGCTTGATATTGAGGTTAATAAAAGCGGAGAATTCTAAAATCTTAACTATTATAGTCAGAATAGAAACTCATCTCCTGGTGGCTGGACCAATTTCGAAAGAATCTAGATTTGTAGAAAATTAAATTCTAAGAACTTTTCTAGAATGCGACATTTCTCTACGAATGATAAAAAAAAAGTTACATGGGAAAAATTAATCGAAATTGTACATAACGCTAAATCGAACTAACGAATGGATTGTGTCGTATGAAAATTTAAAACTAAAAAAATTAGTACTTCCATTCATGATATCAACATGAAATTTTGAATGCAGCTTGATATTGAGGTTAATAAAAGCGGAGAATTCTAAAATCTTAACTATTATAGTCAGAATAGAAACTCATCTCCTGGTGGCTGGACCAATTTCGAAAGAATCTAGATTTGTAGAAAATTAAATTCTAAGAACTTTTCTAGAATGCGACATTTCTCTAGGAATGATAAAAAAAAAGTTACATGGGAAAAATTAATCGAAATTGTACATAACGCTAAATCGAACTAACGAATGGATTGTGTCGTATGAAAATTTAAAACTAAAAAAAATAGTACTTCCATTCATGATATCAACATGAAATTTTGAATGCAGCTTGATATTGAGGTTAATAAAAGCGGAGAATTCTAAAATCTTAACTATTATAGTCAGAATAGAAACTCATCTCCTGGTGGCTGGACCAATTTCGAAAGAATCTAGATTTGTAGAAAATTAAATTCTAAGAACTTTTCTAGAATGCGACATTTCTCTAGGAATGATAAAAAAAAAGTTACATGGGAAAAATTAATCGAAATTGTACATAACGCTAAATCGAACTAACGAATGGATTGTGTCGTATGAAAATTTAAAACTAAAAAAAATAGTACTTCCATTCATGATATCAACATGAAATTTTGAATGCAGCTTGATATTGAGGTTAATAAAAGCGGAGAATTCTAAAATCTTAACTATTATAGTCGGAATAGAAACTCATCTCCTGGTGGCTGGACCAATTTCGAAAGAATCTAGATTTGTAGAAAATTAAATTCTAAGAACTTTTCTAGAATGCGACATTTCTCTAGGAATGATAAAAAAAAAGTTACATGGGAAAAATTAATCGAAATTGTACATAACGCTAAATCGAACTAACGAATGGATTGTGTCGTATGAAAATTTAAAACTAAAAAAAATAGTACTTCCATTCATTATATCAACATGAAATTTTGAATGCAGCTTGATATTGAGGTTAATAAAAGCGGAGAATTCTAAAATCTTAACTATTATAGTCAGAATAGAAACTCATCTCCTGGTGGCTGGACCAATTTCGAAAGAATCTAGATTTGTAGAAAATTAAATTCTAAGAACTTTTCTAGAATGCGACATTTCTCTAGGAATGATAAAAAAAAGTTACATGGGAAAAATTAATCGAAATTGTACATAACGCTAAATCGAACTAACGAATGGATTGTGTCGTATGAAAATTTAAAACTAAAAAAATTAGTACTTCCATTCATGATATCAACATGAAATTTTGAATGCAGCTTGATATTGAGGTTAATAAAAGCGGAGAATTCTAAAATCTTAACTATTATAGTCAGAATAGAAACTCATCTCCTGGTGGCTGGACCAATTTCGAAAGAATCTAGATTTGTAGAAAATTAAATTCTAAGAACTTTTCTAGAATGCGACATTTCTCTACGAATGATAAAAAAAAAGTTACATGGGAAAAATTAATCGAAATTGTACATAACGCTAAATCGAACTAACGAATGGATTGTGTCGTATGAAAATTTAAAACTAAAAAAAATAGTACTTCCATTCATGATATCAACATGAAATTTTGAATGCAGCTTGATATTGAGGTTAATAAAAGCGGAGAATTCTAAAATCTTAACTATTATAGTCGGAATAGAAACTCATCTCCTGGTGGCTGGACCAATTTCGAAAGAATCTAGATTTGTAGAAAATTAAATTCTAAGAACTTTTCTAGACTGCGACATTTCTCTACGAATGATAAAAAAAAAGTTACATGGGAAAAATTAATCGAAATTGTACATAACGCTAAATCGAACTAACGAATGGATTGTGTCGTATGAAAATTTAAAACTAAAAAAAATAGTACTTCCATTCATGATATCAACATGAAATTTTGAATGCAGCTTGATATTGAGGTTAATAAAAGCGGAGAATTCTAAAATCTTAACTATTATAGTCAGAATAGAAACTCATCTCCTGGTGGCTGGACCAATTTCGAAAGAATCTAGATTTGTAGAAAATTAAATTCTAAGAACTTTTCTAGAATGCGACATTTCTCTACGAATGATAAAAAAAAAGTTACATGGGAAAAATTAATCGAAATTGTACATAACGCTAAATCGAACTAACGAATGGATTGTGTCGTATGAAAATTTAAAACTAAAAAAATTAGTACTTCCATTCATGATATCAACATGAAATTTTGAATGCAGCTTGATATTGAGGTTAATAAAAGCGGAGAATTCTAAAATCTTAACTATTATAGTCAGAATAGAAACTCATCTCCTGGTGGCTGGACCAATTTCGAAAGAATCTAGATTTGTAGAAAATTAAATTCTAAGAACTTTTCTAGAATGCGACATTTCTCTAGGAATGATAAAAAAAAGTTACATGGGAAAAATTAATCGAAATTGTACATAACGCTAAATCGAACTAACGAATGGATTGTGTCGTATGAAAATTTAAAACTAAAAAAATTAGTACTTCCATTCATGATATCAACATGAAATTTTGAATGCAGCTTGATATTGAGGTTAATAAAAGCGGAGAATTCTAAAATCTTAACTATTATAGTCGGAATAGAAACTCATCTCCTGGTGGCTGGACCAATTTCGAAAGAATCTAGATTTGTAGAAAATTAAATTCTAAGAACTTTTCTAGAATGCGACATTTCTCTACGAATGATAAAAAAAAGTTACATGGGAAAAATTAATCGAAATTGTACATAACGCTAAATCGAACTAACGAATGGATTGTGTCGTATGAAAATTTAAAACTAAAAAAATTAGTACTTCCATTCATGATATCAACATGAAATTTTGAATGCAGCTTGATATTGAGGTTAATAAAAGCGGAGAATTCTAAAATCTTAACTATTATAGTCAGAATAGAAACTCATCTCCTGGTGGCTGGACCAATTTCGAAAGAATCTAGATTTGTAGAAAATTAAATTCTAAGAACTTTTCTAGAATGCGACATTTCTCTAGGAATGATAAAAAAAAAGTTACATGGGAAAAATTAATCGAAATTGTACATAACGCTAAATCGAACTAACGAATGGATTGTGTCGTATGAAAATTTAAAACTAAAAAAAATAGTACTTCCATTCATGATATCAACATGAAATTTTGAATGCAGCTTGATATTGAGGTTAATAAAAGCGGAGAATTCTAAAATCTTAACTATTATAGTCAGAATAGAAACTCATCTCCTGGTGGCTGGACCAATTTCGAAAGAATCTAGATTTGTAGAAAATTAAATTCTAAGAACTTTTCTAGAATGCGACATTTCTCTACGAATGATAAAAAAAAGTTACATGGGAAAAATTAATCGAAATTGTACATAACGCTAAATCGAACTAACGAATGAATTGTGTCGTATGAAAATTTAAAACTAAAAAAATTAGTACTTCCATTCATGATATCAACATGAAATTTTGAATGCAGCTTGATATTGAGGTTAATAAAAGCGGAGAATTCTAAAATCTTAACTATTATAGTCAGAATAGAAACTCATCTCCTGGTGGCTGGACCAATTTCGAAAGAATCTAGATTTGTAGAAAATTAAATTCTAAGAACTTTTCTAGAATGCGACATTTCTCTAGGAATGATAAAAAAAAAGTTACATGGGAAAAATTAATCGAAATTGTACATAACGCTAAATCGAACTAACGAATGGATTGTGTCGTATGAAAATTTAAAACTAAAAAAAATAGTACTTCCATTCATGATATCAACATGAAATTTTGAATGCAGCTTGATATTGAGGTTAATAAAAGCGGGAGAATTCTAAAATCTTAACTATTATAGTCAGAATAGAAACTCATCTCCTGGTGGCTGGACCAATTTCGAAAGAATCTAGATTTGTAGAAAATTAAATTCTAAGAACTTTTCTAGAATGCGACATTTCTCTACGAATGATAAAAAAAAAGTTACATGGGAAAAATTAATCGAAATTGTACATAACGCTAAATCGAACTAACGAATGGATTGTGTCGTATGAAAATTTAAAACTAAAAAAATAGTACTTCCATTCATGATATCAACATGAAATTTTGAATGCAGCTTGATATTGAGGTTAATAAAAGCGGAGAATTCTAAAATCTTAACTATTATAGTCAGAATAGAAACTCATCTCCTGGTGGCTGGACCAATTTCGAAAGAATCTAGATTTGTAGAAAATTAAATTCTAAGAACTTTTCTAGAATGCGACATTTCTCTACGAATGATAAAAAAAAAGTTACATGGGAAAAATTAATCGAAATTGTACATAACGCTAAATCGAACTAACGAATGGATTGTGTCGTATGAAAATTTAAAACTAAAAAAAATAGTACTTCCATTCATGATATCAACATGAAATTTTGAATGCAGCTTGATATTGAGGTTAATAAAAGCGGAGAATTCTAAAATCTTAACTATTATAGTCAGAATAGAAACTCATCTCCTGGTGGCTGGACCAATTTCGAAAGAATCTAGATTTGTAGAAAATTAAATTCTAAGAACTTTTCTAGAATGCGACATTTCTCTACGAATGATAAAAAAAAAGTTACATGGGAAAAATTAATCGAAATTGTACATAACGCTAAATCGAACTAACGAATGGATTGTGTCGTATGAAAATTTAAAACTAAAAAAAATAGTACTTCCATTCATGATATCAACATGAAATTTTGAATGCAGCTTGATATTGAGGTTAATAAAAGCGGAGAATTCTAAAATCTTAACTATTATAGTCAGAATAGAAACTCATCTCCTGGTGGCTGGACCAATTTCGAAAGAATCTAGATTTGTAGAAAATTAAATTCTAAGAACTTTTCTAGAAAGCGACATTTCTCTACGAATGATAAAAAAAAAGTTACATGGGAAAAATTAATCGAAATTGTACATAACGCTAAATCGAACTAACGAATGGATTGTGTCGTATGAAAATTTAAAACTAAAAAAAATAGTACTTCCATTCATGATATCAACATGAAATTTTGAATGCAGCTTGATATTGAGGTTAATAAAAGCGGAGAATTCTAAAATCTTAACTATTATAGTCAGAATAGAAACTCATCTCCTGGTGGCTGGACCAATTTCGAAAGAATCTAGATTTGTAGAAAATTAAATTCTAAGAACTTTTCTAGAATGCGACATTTCTCTACGAATGATAAAAAAAAAGTTACATGGGAAAAATTAATCGAAATTGTACATAACGCTAAATCGAACTAACGAATGGATTGTGTCGTATGAAAATTTAAAACTAAAAAAAATAGTACTTCCATTCATGATATCAACATGAAATTTTGAATGCAGCTTGATATTGAGGTTAATAAAAGCGGAGAATTCTAAAATCTTAACTATTATAGTCAGAATAGAAACTCATCTCCTGGTGGCTGGACCAATTTCGAAAGAATCTAGATTTGTAGAAAATTAAATTCTAAGAACTTTTCTAGAATGCGACATTTCTCTACGAATGATAAAAAAAAAGTTACATGGGAAAAATTAATCGAAATTGTACATAACGCTAAATCGAACTAACGAATGGATTGTGTCGTATGAAAATTTAAAACTAAAAAAAATAGTACTTCCATTCATGATATCAACATGAAATTTTGAATGCAGCTTGATATTGAGGTTAATAAAAGCGGAGAATTCTAAAATCTTAACTATTATAGTCAGAATAGAAACTCATCTCCTGGTGGCTGGACCAATTTCGAAAGAATCTAGATTTGTAGAAAATTAAATTCTAAGAACTTTTCTAGAATGCGACATTTCTCTAGGAATGATAAAAAAAAGTTACATGGGAAAAATTAATCGAAATTGTACATAACGCTAAATCGAACTAACGAATGGATTGTGTCGTATGAAAATTTAAAACTAAAAAAAATAGTACTTCCATTCATGATATCAACATGAAATTTTGAATGCAGCTTGATATTGAGGTTAATAAAAGCGGAGAATTCTAAAATCTTAACTATTATAGTCAGAATAGAAACTCATCTCCTGGTGGCTGGACCAATTTCGAAAGAATCTAGATTTGTAGAAAATTAAATTCTAAGAACTTTTCTAGAATGCGACAGTTCTCTAGGAATGATAAAAAAAAAGTTACATGGGAAAAATTAATCGAAATTGTACATAACGCTAAATCGAACTAACGAATGGATTGTGTCGTATGAAAATTTAAAACTAAAAAAAATAGTACTTCCATTCATGATATCAACATGAAATTTTGAATGCAGCTTGATATTGAGGTTAATAAAAGCGGAGAATTCTAAAATCTTAACTATTATAGTCAGAATAGAAACTCATCTCCTGGTGGCTGGACCAATTTCGAAAGAATCTAGATTTGTAGAAAATTAAATTCTAAGAACTTTTCTAGAATGCGACATTTCTCTACGAATGATAAAAAAAAAGTTACATGGGAAAAATTAATCGAAATTGTACATAACGCTAAATCGAACTAACGAATGGATTGTGTCGTATGAAAATTTAAAACTAAAAAAATTAGTCTTCCATTCATGATATCAACATGAAATTTTGAATGCAGCTTGATATTGAGGTTAATAAAAGCGGAGAATTCTAAAATCTTAACTATTATAGTCAGAATAGAAACTCATCTCCTGGTGGCTGGACCAATTTCGAAAGAATCTAGATTTGTAGAAAATTAAATTCTAAGAACTTTTCTAGAATTCGACATTTCTCTACGAATGATAAAAAAAAAGTTACATGGGAAAAATTAATCGAAATTGTACATAACGCTAAATCGAACTAACGAATGGATTGTGTCGTATGAAAATTTAAAACTAAAAAAATTAGTACTTCCATTCATGATATCAACATGAAATTTTGAATGCAGCTTGATATTGAGGTTAATAAAAGCGGAGAATTCTAAAATCTTAACTATTATAGTCAGAATAGAAACTCATCTCCTGGTGGCTGGACCAATTTCGAAAGAATCTAGATTTGTAGAAAATTAAATTCTAAGAACTTTTCTAGAATGCGACATTTCTCTACGAATGATAAAAAAAAAGTTACATGGGAAAAATTAATCGAAATTGTACATAACGCTAAATCGAACTAACGAATGGATTGTGTCGTATGAAAATTTAAAACTAAAAAAAATAGTACTTCCATTCATGATATCAACATGAAATTTTGAATGCAGCTTGATATTGAGGTTAATAAAAGCGGAGAATTCTAAAATCTTAACTATTATAGTCGGAATAGAAACTCATCTCCTGGTGGCTGGACCAATTTCGAAAGAATCTAGATTTGTAGAAAATTAAATTCTAAGAACTTTTCTAGAATGCGACATTTCTCTAGGAATGATAAAAAAAAAGTTACATGGGAAAAATTAATCGAAATTGTACATAACGCTAAATCGAACTAACGAATGGATTGTGTCGTATGAAAATTTAAAACTAAAAAAAATAGTACTTCCATTCATGATATCAACATGAAATTTTGAATGCAGCTTGATATTGAGGTTAATAAAAGCGGAGAATTCTAAAATCTTAACTATTATAGTCGGAATAGAAACTCATCTCCTGGTGGCTGGACCAATTTCGAAAGAATCTAGATTTGTAGAAAATTAAATTCTAAGAACTTTTCTAGAATGCGACATTTCTCTACGAATGATAAAAAAAAAGTTACATGGGAAAAATTAATCGAAATTGTACATAACGCTAAATCGAACTAACGAATGGATTGTGTCGTATGAAAATTTAAAACTAAAAAAAATAGTACTTCCATTCATGATATCAACATGAAATTTTGAATGCAGCTTGATATTGAGGTTAATAAAAGCGGAGAATTCTAAAATCTTAACTATTATAGTCAGAATAGAAACTCATCTCCTGGTGGCTGGACCAATTTCGAAAGAATCTAGATTTGTAGAAAATTAAATTCTAAGAACTTTTCTAGAATGCGACATTTCTCTAGGAATGATAAAAAAAAAGTTACATGGGAAAAATTAATCGAAATTGTACATAACGCTAAATCGAACTAACGAATGGATTGTGTCGTATGAAAATTTAAAACTAAAAAAAATAGTACTTCCATTCATGATATCAACATGAAATTTTGAATGCAGCTTGATATTGAGGTTAATAAAAGCGGAGAATTCTAAAATCTTAACTATTATAGTCAGAATAGAAACTCATCTCCTGGTGGCTGGACCAATTTCGAAAGAATCTAGATTTGTAGAAAATTAAATTCTAAGAACTTTTCTAGAATGCGACATTTCTCTACGAATGATAAAAAAAAAAGTTACATGGGAAAAATTAATCGAAATTGTACATAACGCTAAATCGAACTAACGAATGGATTGTGTCGTATGAAAATTTAAAACTAAAAAAATAGTACTTCCATTCATGATATCAACATGAAATTTTGAATGCAGCTTGATATTGAGGTTAATAAAAGCGGAGAATTCTAAAATCTTAACTATTATAGTCAGAATAGAAACTCATCTCCTGGTGGCTGGACCAATTTCGAAAGAATCTAGATTTGTAGAAAATTAAATTCTAAGAACTTTTCTAGAATGCGACATTTCTCTAGGAATGATAAAAAAAAAGTTACATGGGAAAAATTAATCGAAATTGTACATAACGCTAAATCGAACTAACGAATGGATTGTGTCGTATGAAAATTTAAAACTAAAAAAAATAGTACTTCCATTCATGATATCAACATGAAATTTTGAATGCAGCTTGATATTGAGGTTAATAAAAGCGGAGAATTCTAAAATCTTAACTATTATAGTCAGAATAGAAACTCATCTCCTGGTGGCTGGACCAATTTCGAAAGAATCTAGATTTGTAGAAAATTAAATTCTAAGAACTTTTCTAGAATGCGACATTTCTCTACGAATGATAAAAAAAAAGTTACATGGGAAAAATTAATCGAAATTGTACATAACGCTAAATCGAACTAACGAATGGATTGTGTCGTATGAAAATTTAAAACTAAAAAAAATAGTACTTCCATTCATGATATCAACATGAAATTTTGAATGCAGCTTGATATTGAGGTTAATAAAAGCGGAGAATTCTAAAATCTTAACTATTATAGTCGGAATAGAAACTCATCTCCTGGTGGCTGGACCAATTTCGAAAGAATCTAGATTTGTAGAAAATTAAATTCTAAGAACTTTTCTAGAATGCGACATTTCTCTACGAATGATAAAAAAAAAGTTACATGGGAAAAATTAATCGAAATTGTACATAACGCTAAATCGAACTAACGAATGGATTGTGTCGTATGAAAATTTAAAACTAAAAAAATTAGTACTTCCATTCATGATATCAACATGAAATTTTGAATGCAGCTTGATATTGAGGTTAATAAAAGCGGAGAATTCTAAAATCTTAACTATTATAGTCAGAATAGAAACTCATCTCCTGGTGGCTGGACCAATTTCGAAAGAATCTAGATTTGTAGAAAATTAAATTCTAAGAACTTTTCTAGAATGCGACATTTCTCTACGAATGATAAAAAAAAAGTTACATGGGAAAAATTAATCGAAATTGTACATAACGCTAAATCGAACTAACGAATGGATTGTGTCGTATGAAAATTTAAAACTAAAAAAATAGTACTTCCATTCATGATATCAACATGAAATTTTGAATGCAGCTTGATATTGAGGTTAATAAAAGCGGAGAATTCTAAAATCTTAACTATTATAGTCAGAATAGAAACTCATCTCCTGGTGGCTGGACCAATTTCGAAAGAATCTAGATTTGTAGAAAATTAAATTCTAAGAACTTTTCTAGAATGCGACATTTCTCTAGGAATGATAAAAAAAAAGTTACATGGGAAAAATTAATCGAAATTGTACATAACGCTAAATCGAACTAACGAATGGATTGTGTCGTATGAAAATTTAAAACTAAAAAAATTAGTACTTCCATTCATGATATCAACATGAAATTTTGAATGCAGCTTGATATTGAGGTTAATAAAAGCGGAGAATTCTAAAATCTTAACTATTATAGTCGGAATAGAAACTCATCTCCTGGTGGCTGGACCAATTTCGGAAGAATCTAGATTTGTAGAAAATTAAATTCTAAGAACTTTTCTAGAATGCGACATTTCTCTACGAATGATAAAAAAAAAGTTACATGGGAAAAATTAATCGAAATTGTACATAACGCTAAATCGAACTAACGAATGGTTTGTGTCGTATGAAAATTTAAAACTAAAAAAATTAGTACTTCCATTCATGATATCAACATGAAATTTTGAATGCAGCTTGATATTGAGGTTACTAAAAGCGGAGAATTCTAAAATCTTAACTATTATAGTCAGAATAGAAACTCATCTCCTGGTGGCTGGACCAATTTCGAAAGAATCTAGATTTGTAGAAAATTAAATTCTAAGAACTTTTCTAGAATGCGACATTTCTCTACGAATGATAAAAAAAAAGTTACATGGGAAAAATTAATCGAAATTGTACATAACGCTAAATCGAACTAACGAATGGATTGTGTCGTATGAAAATTTAAAACTAAAAAAAATAGTACTTCCATTCATGATATCAACATGAAATTTTGAATGCAGCTTGATATTGAGGTTAATAAAAGCGGAGAATTCTAAAATCTTAACTATTATAGTCGGAATAGAAACTCATCTCCTGGTGGCTGGACCAATTTCGAAAGAATCTAGATTTGTAGAAAATTAAATTCTAAGAACTTTTCTAGAATGCGACATTTCTCTACGAATGATAAAAAAAAAGTTACATGGGAAAAATTAATCGAAATTGTACATAACGCTAAATCGAACTAACGAATGGATTGTGTCGTATGAAAATTTAAAACTAAAAAAATTAGTACTTCCATTCATGATATCAACATGAAATTTTGAATGCAGCTTGATATTGAGGTTAATAAAAGCGGAGAATTCTAAAATCTTAACTATTATAGTCAGAATAGAAACTCATCTCCTGGTGGCTGGACCAATTTCGAAAGAATCTAGATTTGTAGAAAATTAAATTCTAAGAACTTTTCTAGAATGCGACATTTCTCTACGAATGATAAAAAAAAAGTTACATGGGAAAAATTAATCGAAATTGTACATAACGCTAAATCGAACTAACGAATGGATTGTGTCGTATGAAAATTTAAAACTAAAAAAAATAGTACTTCCATTCATGATATCAACATGAAATTTTGAATGCAGCTTGATATTGAGGTTAATAAAAGCGGAGAATTCTAAAATCTTAACTATTATAGTCGGAATAGAAACTCATCTCCTGGTGGCTGGACCAATTTCGAAAGAATCTAGATTTGTAGAAAATTAAATTCTAAGAACTTTTCTAGAATGCGACATTTCTCTACGAATGATAAAAAAAAAGTTACATGGGAAAAATTAATCGAAATTGTACATAACGCTAAATCGAACTAACGAATGGATTGTGTCGTATGAAAATTTAAAACTAAAAAAATTAGTACTTCCATTCATGATATCAACATGAAATTTTGAATGCAGCTTGATATTGAGGTTAATAAAAGCGGAGAATTCTAAAATCTTAACTATTATAGTCAGAATAGAAACTCATCTCCTGGTGGCTGGACCAATTTCGAAAGAATCTAGATTTGTAGAAAATTAAATTCTAAGAACTTTTCTAGAATGCGACATTTCTCTACGAATGATAAAAAAAAAGTTACATGGGAAAAATTAATCGAAATTGTACATAACGCTAAATCGAACTAACGAATGGATTGTGTCGTATGAAAATTTAAAACTAAAAAAATTAGTACTTCCATTCATGATATCAACATGAAATTTTGAATGCAGCTTGATATTGAGGTTAATAAAAGCGGAGAATTCTAAAATCTTAACTATTATAGTCAGAATAGAAACTCATCTCCTGGTGGCTGGACCAATTTCGAAAGAATCTAGATTTGTAGAAAATTAAATTCTAAGAACTTTTCTAGAATGCGACATTTCTCTAGGAATGATAAAAAAAAAGTTACATGGGAAAAATTAATCGAAATTGTACATAACGCTAAATCGAACTAACGAATGGATTGTGTCGTATGAAAATTTAAAACTAAAAAAAATAGTACTTCCATTCATGATATCAACATGAAATTTTGAATGCAGCTTGATATTGAGGTTAATAAAAGCGGAGAATTCTAAAATCTTAACTATTATAGTCAGAATAGAAACTCATCTCCTGGTGGCTGGACCAATTTCGAAAGAATCTAGATTTGTAGAAAATTAAATTCTAAGAACTTTTCTAGAATGCGACATTTCTCTACGAATGATAAAAAAAAAGTTACATGGGAAAAATTAATCGAAATTGTACATAACGCTAAATCGAACTAACGAATGGATTGTGTCGTATGAAAATTTAAAACTAAAAAAAATAGTACTTCCATTCATGATATCAACATGAAATTTTGAATGCAGCTTGATATTGAGGTTAATAAAAGCGGAGAATTCTAAAATCTTAACTATTATAGTCAGAATAGAAACTCATCTCCTGGTGGCTGGACCAATTTCGAAAGAATCTAGATTTGTAGAAAATTAAATTCTAAGAACTTTTCTAGAATGCGACATTTCTCTAGGAATGATAAAAAAAAAGTTACATGGGAAAAATTAATCGAAATTGTACATAACGCTAAATCGAACTAACGAATGGATTGTGTCGTATGAAAATTTAAAACTAAAAAAAATAGTACTTCCATTCATGATATCAACATGAAATTTTGAATGCAGCTTGATATTGAGGTTAATAAAAGCGGAGAATTCTAAAATCTTAACTATTATAGTCGGAATAGAAACTCATCTCCTGGTGGCTGGACCAATTTCGAAAGAATCTAGATTTGTAGAAAATTAAATTCTTAGAACTTTTCTAGAATGCGACATTTCTCTAGGAATGATAAAAAAAAAGTTACATGGGAAAAATTAATCGAAATTGTACATAACGCTAAATCGAACTAACGAATGGATTGTGTCGTATGAAAATTTAAAACTAAAAAAAATAGTACTTCCATTCATGATATCAACATGAAATTTTGAATGCAGCTTGATATTGAGGTTAATAAAAGCGGAGAATTCTAAAATCTTAACTATTATAGTCAGAATAGAAACTCATCTCCTGGTGGCTGGACCAATTTCGAAAGAATCTAGATTTGTAGAAAATTAAATTCTAAGAACTTTTCTAGAATGCGACATTTCTCTAGGAATGATAAAAAAAAAGTTACATGGGAAAAATTAATCGAAATTGTACATAACGCTAAATCGAACTAACGAATGGATTGTGTCGTATGAAAATTTAAAACTAAAATTTAGTACTTCCATTCATGATATCAACATGAAATTTTGAATGCAGCTTGATATTGAGGTTAATAAAAGCGGAGAATTCTAAAATCTTAACTATTATAGTCAGAATAGAAACTCATCTCCTGGTGGCTGGACCAATTTCGAAAGAATCTAGATTTGTAGAAAATTAAATTCTAAGAACTTTTCTAGAATGCGACATTTCTCTACGAATGATAAAAAAAAAGTTACATGGGAAAAATTAATCGAAATTGTACATAACGCTAAATCGAACTAACGAATGGATTGTGTCGTATGAAAATTTAAAACTAAAAAAAATAGTACTTCCATTCATGATATCAACATGAAATTTTGAATGCAGCTTGATATTGAGGTTAATAAAAGCGGAGAATTCTAAAATCTTAACTATTATAGTCGGAATAGAAACTCATCTCCTGGTGGCTGGACCAATTTCGAAAGAATCTAGATTTGTAGAAAATTAAATTCTAAGAACTTTTCTAGAATGCGACATTTCTCTACGAATGATAAAAAAAAAGTTACATGGGAAAAATTAATCGAAATTGTACATAACGCTAAATCGAACTAACGAATGGATTGTGTCGTATGAAAATTTAAAACTAAAAAAAATAGTACTTCCATTCATGATATCAACATGAAATTTTGAATGCAGCTTGATATTGAGGTTAATAAAAGCGGAGAATTCTAAAATCTTAACTATTATAGTCAGAATAGAAACTCATCTCCTGGTGGCTGGACCAATTTCGAAAGAATCTAGATTTGTAGAAAATTAAATTCTAAGAACTTTTCTAGAAAGCGACATTTCTCTACGAATGATAAAAAAAAAGTTACATGGGAAAAATTAATCGAAATTGTACATAACGCTAAATCGAACTAACGAATGGATTGTGTCGTATGAAAATTTAAAACTAAAAAAATTAGTACTTCCATTCATGATATCAACATGAAATTTTGAATGCAGCTTGATATTGAGGTTAATAAAAGCGGAGAATTCTAAAATCTTAACTATTATAGTCAGAATAGAAACTCATCTCCTGGTGGCTGGACCAATTTCGAAAGAATCTAGATTTGTAGAAAATTAAATTCTAAGAACTTTTCTAGAATGCGACATTTCTCTAGGAATGATAAAAAAAAAGTTACATGGGAAAAATTAATCGAAATTGTACATAACGCTAAATCGAACTAACGAATGGATTGTGTCGTATGAAAATTTAAAACTAAAAAAATTAGTACTTCCATTCATGATATCAACATGAAATTTTGAATGCAGCTTGATATTGAGGTTAATAAAAGCGGAGAATTCTAAAATCTTAACTATTATAGTCGGAATAGAAACTCATCTCCTGGTGGCTGGACCAATTTCGAAAGAATCTAGATTTGTAGAAAATTAAATTCTAAGAACTTTTCTAGAATGCGACATTTCTCTACGAATGATAAAAAAAAGTTACATGGGAAAAATTAATCGAAATTGTACATAACGCTAAATCGAACTAACGAATGGATTGTGTCGTATGAAAATTTAAAACTAAAAAAATTAGTACTTCCATTCATGATATCAACATGAAATTTTGAATGCAGCTTGATATTGAGGTTAATAAAAGCGGAGAATTCTAAAATCTTAACTATTATAGTCAGAATAGAAACTCATCTCCTGGTGGCTGGACCAATTTCGAAAGAATCTAGATTTGTAGAAAATTAAATTCTAAGAACTTTTCTAGAATGCGACATTTCTCTAGGAATGATAAAAAAAAAGTTACATGGGAAAAATTAATCGAAATTGTACATAACGCTAAATCGAACTAACGAATGGATTGTCATGAAATTTGAATGCAGCTTGATATTGAGGTTAATAAAAAGCGGAGAATTCTAAAATCTTAACTATTATAGTCGGAATAGAAACTCATCTCCTGGTGGCTGGACCAATTTCGAAAGAATCTAGATTTGTAGAAAATTAAATTCTAAGAACTTTTCTAGAATGCGACATTTCTCTACGAATGATAAAAAAAAAGTTACATCGGAAAAATTAATCGAAATTGTACATAACGCTAAATCGAACTAACGAATGGATTGTGTCGTATGAAAAATTTAAAACTAAAAAAATTAGTACTTCCATTCATGATATCAACATGAAATTTTGAATGCAGCTTGATATTGGAGGTTAATAAAAAGCGGAGAATTCTAAAATCTTAACTATTATAGTCAGAATAGAAACTCATCTCCTGGTGGCTGGGACCAATTTCGAAAGAATCTAGATTTGTAGAAAATTAAATTCTAAGAACTTTTCTAGAATGCGACATTTCTCTACGAATGATAAAAAAAAAGTTACATGGGAAAAATTAATCGAAATTGTACATAACGCTAAATCGAACTAACGAATGGATTGTGTCGTATGAAAATTTAAAACTAAAAAAATTAGTACTTCCATTCATGATATCAACATGAAATTTTGAATGCAGCTTGATATTGAGGTTAATAAAAGCGGAGAATTCTAAAATCTTAACTATTATAGTCAGAATAGAAACTCATCTCCTGGTGGCTGGACCAATTTCGAAAGAATCTAGATTTGTAGAAAATTAAATTCTAAGAACTTTTCTAGAATGCGACATTTCTCTACGAATGATAAAAAAAAAAGTTACATCGGAAAAATTAATCGAAATTGTACATAACGCTAAATCGAACTAACGAATGGATTGTGTCGTATGAAAATTTAAAACTAAAAAAATTAGTACTTCCATTCATGATATCAACATGAAATTTTGAATGCAGCTTGATATTGAGGTTAATAAAAGCGGAGAATTCTAAAATCTTAACTATTATAGTCAGAATAGAAACTCATCTCCTGGTGGCTGGACCAATTTCGAAAGAATCTAGATTTGTAGAAAATTAAATTCTAAGAACTTTTCTAGAATGCGACATTTCTCTACGAATGATAAAAAAAAAGTTACATGGGAAAAATTAATCGAAATTGTACATAACGCTAAATCGAACTAACGAATGGATTGTGTCGTATGAAAATTTAAAACTAAAAAAAATAGTACTTCCATTCATGATATCAACATGAAATTTTGAATGCAGCTTGATATTGAGGTTAATAAAAGCGGAGAATTCTAAAATCTTAACTATTATAGTCGGAATAGAAACTCATCTCCTGGTGGCTGGACCAATTTCGAAAGAATCTAGATTTGTAGAAAATTAAATTCTAAGAACTTTTCTAGAATGCGACATTTCTCTACGAATGATAAAAAAAAAGTTACATCGGAAAAATTAATCGAAATTGTACATAACGCTAAATCGAACTAACGAATGGATTGTGTCGTATGAAAATTTAAAACTAAAAAAATTAGTACTTCCATTCATGATATCAACATGAAATTTTGAATGCAGCTTGATATTGAGGTTAATAAAAGCGGAGAATTCTAAAATCTTAACTATTATAGTCAGAATAGAAACTCATCTCCTGGTGGCTGGACCAATTTTCGAAAGAATCTAGATTTGTAGAAAATTAAATTCTAAGAACTTTTCTAGAATGCGACATTTCTCTACGAATGATAAAAAAAAAGTTACATGGGAAAAATTAATCGAAATTGTACATAACGCTAAATCGAACTAACGAATGGATTGTGTCGTATGAAAATTTAAAACTAAAAAAAAAATAGTACTTCCATTCATGATATCAACATGAAATTTTGAATGCAGCTTGATATTGAGGTTAATAAAAGCGGAGAATTCTAAAATCTTAACTATTATAGTCAGAATAGAAACTCATCTCCTGGTGGCTGGACCAATTTCGAAAGAATCTAGATTTGTAGAAAATTAAATTCTAAGAACTTTTCTAGAATGCGACATTTCTCTACGAATGATAAAAAAAAAAGTTACATGGGAAAAATTAATCGAAATTGTACATAACGCTAAATCGAACTAACGAATGGATTGTGTCGTATGAAAATTTAAAACTAAAAAAAATTAGTACTTCCATTCATGATATCAACATGAAATTTTGAATGCAGCTTGATATTGAGGTTAATAAAAGCGGAGAATTCTAAAATCTTAACTATTATAGTCGGAATAGAAACTCATCTCCTGGTGGCTGGACCAATTTCGAAAGAATCTAGATTTGTAGAAAATTAAATTCTAAGAACTTTTCTAGAATGCGACATTTCTCTACGAATGATAAAAAAAAAGTTACATCGGAAAAATTAATCGAAATTGTACATAACGCTAAATCGAACTAACGAATGGATTGTGTCGTATGAAAATTTAAAACTAAAAAAAATTAGTACTTCCATTCATGATATCAACATGAAATTTTGAATGCAGCTTGATATTGAGGTTAATAAAAGCGGAGAATTCTAAAATCTTAACTATTATAGTCAGAATAGAAACTCATCTCCTGGTGGCTGGACCAATTTCGAAAGAATCTAGATTTGTAGAAAATTAAATTCTAAGAACTTTTCTAGAATGCGACATTTCTCTACGAATGATAAAAAAAAAAGTTACATGGGAAAAATTAATCGAAATTGTACATAACGCTAAATCGAACTAACGAATGGATTGTGTCGTATGAAAATTTAAAACTAAAAAAAATAGTACTTCCATTCATGATATCAACATGAAATTTTGAATGCAGCTTTATATTGAGGTTAATAAAAGCGGAGAATTCTAAAATCTTAACTATTATAGTCAGAATAGAAACTCATCTCCTGGTGGCTGGACCAATTTCGAAAGAATCTAGATTTGTAGAAAATTAAATTCTAAGAACTTTTTCTAGAATGCGACATTTCTCTAGGAATGATAAAAAAAAAGTTACATGGGAAAAATTAATCGAAATTGTACATAACGCTAAATCGAACTAACGAATGGATTGTGTCGTATGAAAATTTAAAACTAAAAAAAATAGTACTTCCATTCATGATATCAACATGAAATTTTGAATGCAGCTTGATATTGAGGTTAATAAAAGCGGAGAATTCTAAAATCTTAACTATTATAGTCAGAATAGAAACTCATCTCCTGGTGGCTGGACCAATTTCGAAAGAATCTAGATTTGTAGAAAATTAAATTCTAAGAACTTTTCTAGAATGCGACATTTCTCTACGAATGATAAAAAAAAAGTTACATGGGAAAAATTAATCGAAATTGTACATAACGCTAAATCGAACTAACGAATGGATTGTGTCGTATGAAAATTTAAAACTAAAAAAATTAGTACTTCCATTCATGATATCAACATGAAATTTTGAATGCAGCTTGATATTGAGGTTAATAAAAGCGGAGAATTCTAAAATCTTAACTATTATAGTCGGAATAGAAACTCATCTCCTGGTGGCTGGACCAATTTCGAAAGAATCTAGATTTGTAGAAAATTAAATTCTAAGAACTTTTCTAGAATGCGACATTTCTCTACGAATGATAAAAAAAAAGTTACATCGGAAAAATGAATCGAAATTGTACATAACGCTAAATCGAACTAACGAATGGATTGTGTCGTATGAAAATTTAAAACTAAAAAAATTAGTACTTCCATTCATGATATCAACATGAAATTTTGAATGCAGCTTGATATTGAGGTTAATAAAAGCGGAGAATTCTAAAATCTTAACTATTATAGTCGGAATAGAAACTCATCTCCTGGTGGCTGGACCAATTTCGAAAGAATCTAGATTTGTAGAAAATTAAATTCTAAGAACTTTTCTAGAATGCGACATTTCTCTACGAATGATAAAAAAAAAGTTACATGGGAAAAATTAATCGAAATTGTACATAACGCTAAATCGAACTAACGAATGGATTGTGTCGTATGAAAATTTAAAACTAAAAAAAATAGTACTTCCATTCATGATATCAACATGAAATTTTGAATGCAGCTTGATATTGAGGTTAATAAAAGCGGAGAATTCTAAAATCTTAACTATTATAGTCGGAATAGAAACTCATCTCCTGGTGGCTGGACCAATTTCGAAAGAATCTAGATTTGTAGAAAATTAAATTCTAAGAACTTTTCTAGAATGCGACATTTCTCTAGGAATGATAAAAAAAAAGTTACATGGGAAAAATTAATCGAAATTGTACATAACGCTAAATCGAACTAACGAATGGATTGTGTCGTATGAAAATTTAAAACTAAAAAAATTAGTACTTCCATTCATGATATCAACATGAAATTTTGAATGCAGCTTGATATTGAGGTTAATAAAAGCGGAGAATTCTAAAATCTTAACTATTATAGTCAGAATAGAAACTCATCTCCTGGTGGCTGGACCAATTTCGAAAGAATCTAGATTTGTAGAAAATTAAATTCTAAGAACTTTTCTAGAATGCGACATTTCTCTAGGAATGATAAAAAAAAAGTTACATGGGAAAAATTAATCGAAATTGTACATAACGCTAAATCGAACTAACGAATGGATTGTGTCGTATGAAAATTTAAAACTAAAAAAAATAGTACTTCCATTCATGATATCAACATGAAATTTTGAATGCAGCTTGATATTGAGGTTAATAAAAGCGGAGAATTCTAAAATCTTAACTATTATAGTCGGAATAGAAACTCATCTCCTGGTGGCTGGACCAATTTCGAAAGAATCTAGATTTGTAGAAAATTAAATTCTAAGAACTTTTCTAGAATGCGACATTTCTCTACGAATGATAAAAAAAAAGTTACATGGGAAAAATTAATCGAAATTGTACATAACGCTAAATCGAACTAACGAATGGATTGTGTCGTATGAAAATTTAAAACTAAAAAAAATAGTACTTCCATTCATGATATCAACATGAAATTTTGAATGCAGCTTGATATTGAGGTTAATAAAAGCGGAGAATTCTAAAATCTTAACTATTATAGTCAGAATAGAAACTCATCTCCTGGTGGCTGGACCAATTTCGAAAGAATCTAGATTTGTAGAAAATTAAATTCTAAGAACTTTTCTAGAATGCGACATTTCTCTACGAATGATAAAAAAAAAGTTACATGGGAAAAATTAATCGAAATTGTACATAACGCTAAATCGAACTAACGAATGGATTGTGTCGTATGAAAATTTAAAACTAAAAAAATTAGTACTTCCATTCATGATATCAACATGAAATTTTGAATGCAGCTTGATATTGAGGTTAATAAAAGCGGAGAATTCTAAAATCTTAACTATTATAGTCGGAATAGAAACTCATCTCCTGGTGGCTGGACCAATTTCGAAAGAATCTAGATTTGTAGAAAATTAAATTCTAAGAACTTTTCTAGAATGCGACATTTCTCTAGGAATGATAAAAAAAAAGTTACATGGGAAAAATTAATCGAAATTGTACATAACGCTAAATCGAACTAACGAATGGATTGTGTCGTATGAAAATTTAAAACTAAAAAAAATAGTACTTCCATTCATGATATCAACATGAAATTTTGAATGCAGCTTGATATTGAGGTTAATAAAAGCGGAGAATTCTAAAATCTTAACTATTATAGTCAGAATAGAAACTCATCTCCTGGTGGCTGGACCAATTTCGAAAGAATCTAGATTTGTAGAAAATTAAATTCTAAGAACTTTTCTAGAATGCGACATTTCTCTACGAATGATAAAAAAAAAGTTACATGGGAAAAATTAATCGAAATTGTACATAACGCTAAATCGAACTAACGAATGGATTGTGTCGTATGAAAATTTAAAACTAAAAAAAATAGTACTTCCATTCATGATATCAACATGAAATTTTGAATGCAGCTTGATATTGAGGTTAATAAAAGCGGAGAATTCTAAAATCTTAACTATTATAGTCGGAATAGAAACTCATCTCCTGGTGGCTGGACCAATTTCGAAAGAATCTAGATTTGTAGAAAATTAAATTCTAAGAACTTTTCTAGAATGCGACATTTCTCTAGGAATGATAAAAAAAAAGTTACATGGGAAAAATTAATCGAAATTGTACATAACGCTAAATCGAACTAACGAATGGATTGTGTCGTATGAAAATTTAAAACTAAAAAAATTAGTACTTCCATTCATGATATCAACATGAAATTTTGAATGCAGCTTGATATTGAGGTTAATAAAAGCGGAGAATTCTAAAATCTTAACTATTATAGTCGGAATAGAAACTCATCTCCTGGTGGCTGGACCAATTTCGAAAGAATCTAGATTTGTAGAAAATTAAATTCTAAGAACTTTTCTAGAATGCGACATTTCTCTACGAATGATAAAAAAAAAGTTACATCGGAAAAATTAATCGAAATTGTACATAACGCTAAATCGAACTAACGAATGGATTGTGTCGTATGAAAATTTAAAACTAAAAAAATTAGTACTTCCATTCATGATATCAACATGAAATTTTGAATGCAGCTTGATATTGAGGTTAATAAAAGCGGAGAATTCTAAAATCTTAACTATTATAGTCAGAATAGAAACTCATCTCCTGGTGGCTGGACCAATTTCGAAAGAATCTAGATTTGTAGAAAATTAAATTCTAAGAACTTTTCTAGAATGCGACATTTCTCTACGAATGATAAAAAAAAAGTTACATGGGAAAAATTAATCGAAATTGTACATAACGCTAAATCGAACTAACGAATGGATTGTGTCGTATGAAAATTTAAAACTAAAAAAAATAGTACTTCCATTCATGATATCAACATGAAATTTTGAATGCAGCTTGATATTGAGGTTAATAAAAGCGGAGAATTCTAAAATCTTAACTATTATAGTCGGAATAGAAACTCATCTCCTGGTGGCTGGACCAATTTCGAAAGAATCTAGATTTGTAGAAAATTAAATTCTAAGAACTTTTCTAGAATGCGACATTTCTCTAGGAATGATAAAAAAAAAGTTACATGGGAAAAATTAATCGAAATTGTACATAACGCTAAATCGAACTAACGAATGGATTGTGTCGTATGAAAATTTAAAACTAAAAAAATTAGTACTTCCATTCATGATATCAACATGAAATTTTGAATGCAGCTTGATATTGAGGTTAATAAAAGCGGAGAATTCTAAAATCTTAACTATTATAGTCAGAATAGAAACTCATCTCCTGGTGGCTGGACCAATTTCGAAAGAATCTAGATTTGTAGAAAATTAAATTCTAAGAACTTTTCTAGAATGCGACATTTCTCTACGAATGATAAAAAAAAAGTTACATGGGAAAAATTAATCGAAATTGTACATAACGCTAAATCGAACTAACGAATGGATTGTGTCGTATGAAAATTTAAAACTAAAAAAAATAGTACTTCCATTCATGATATCAACATGAAATTTTGAATGCAGCTTGATATTGAGGTTAATAAAAGCGGAGAATTCTAAAATCTTAACTATTATAGTCAGAATAGAAACTCATCTCCTGGTGGCTGGACCAATTTCGAAAGAATCTAGATTTGTCGAAAATTAAATTCTAAGAACTTTTCTAGAATGCGACATTTCTCTAGGAATGATAAAAAAAAAGTTACATGGGAAAAATTAATCGAAATTGTACATAACGCTAAATCGAACTAACGAATGGATTGTGTCGTATGAAAATTTAAAACTAAAAAAAATAGTACTTCCATTCATGATATCAACATGAAATTTTGAATGCAGCTTGATATTGAGGTTAATAAAAGCGGAGAATTCTAAAATCTTAACTATTATAGTCGGAATAGAAACTCATCTCCTGGTGGCTGGACCAATTTCGAAAGAATCTAGATTTGTAGAAAATTAAATTCTAAGAACTTTTCTAGAATGCGACATTTCTCTAGGAATGATAAAAAAAAAGTTACATGGGAAAAATTAATCGAAATTGTACATAACGCTAAATCGAACTAACGAATGGATTGTGTCGTATGAAAATTTAAAACTAAAAAAATTAGTACTTCCATTCATGATATCAACATGAAATTTTGAATGCAGCTTGATATTGAGGTTAATAAAAGCGGAGAATTCTAAAATCTTAACTATTATAGTCGGAATAGAAACTCATCTCCTGGTGGCTGGACCAATTTCGAAAGAATCTAGATTTGTAGAAAATTAAATTCTAAGAACTTTTCTAGAATGCGACATTTCTCTACGAATGATAAAAAAAAAGTTACATCGGAAAAATTAATCGAAATTGTACATAACGCTAAATCGAACTAACGAATGGATTGTGTCGTATGAAAATTTAAAACTAAAAAAATTAGTACTTCCATTCATGATATCAACATGAAATTTTGAATGCAGCTTGATATTGAGGTTAATAAAAGCGGAGAATTCTAAAATCTTAACTATTATAGTCAGAATAGAAACTCATCTCCTGGTGGCTGGACCAATTTCGAAAGAATCTAGATTTGTAGAAAATTAAATTCTAAGAACTTTTCTAGAATGCGACATTTCTCTACGAATGATAAAAAAAAAGTTACATGGGAAAAATTAATCGAAATTGTACATAACGCTAAATCGAACTAACGAATGGATTGTGTCGTATGAAAATTTAAAACTAAAAAAAATAGTACTTCCATTCATGATATCAACATGAAATTTTGAATGCAGCTTGATATTGAGGTTAATAAAAGCGGAGAATTCTAAAATCTTAACTATTATAGTCGGAATAGAAACTCATCTCCTGGTGGCTGGACCAATTTCGAAAGAATCTAGATTTGTAGAAAATTAAATTCTAAGAACTTTTCTAGAATGCGACATTTCTCTAGGAATGATAAAAAAAAAGTTACATGGGAAAAATTAATCGAAATTGTACATAACGCTAAATCGAACTAACGAATGGATTGTGTCGTATGAAAATTTAAAACTAAAAAAATTAGTACTTCCATTCATGATATCAACATGAAATTTTGAATGCAGCTTGATATTGAGGTTAATAAAAGCGGAGAATTCTAAAATCTTAACTATTATAGTCGGAATAGAAACTCATCTCCTGGTGGCTGGACCAATTTCGAAAGAATCTAGATTTGTAGAAAATTAAATTCTAAGAACTTTTCTAGAATGCGACATTTCTCTACGAATGATAAAAAAAAAGTTACATCGGAAAAATTAATCGAAATTGTACATAACGCTAAATCGAACTAACGAATGGATTGTGTCGTATGAAAATTTAAAACTAAAAAAATTAGTACTTCCATTCATGATATCAACATGAAATTTTGAATGCAGCTTGATATTGAGGTTAATAAAAGCGGAGAATTCTAAAATCTTAACTATTATAGTCAGAATAGAAACTCATCTCCTGGTGGCTGGACCAATTTCGAAAGAATCTAGATTTGTAGAAAATTAAATTCTAAGAACTTTTCTAGAATGCGACATTTCTCTACGAATGATAAAAAAAAAGTTACATGGGAAAAATTAATCGAAATTGTACATAACGCTAAATCGAACTAACGAATGGATTGTGTCGTATGAAAATTTAAAACTAAAAAAAATAGTACTTCCATTCATGATATCAACATGAAATTTTGAATGCAGCTTGATATTGAGGTTAATAAAAGCGGAGAATTCTAAAATCTTAACTATTATAGTCGGAATAGAAACTCATCTCCTGGTGGCTGGACCAATTTCGAAAGAATCTAGATTTGTAGAAAATTAAATTCTAAGAACTTTTCTAGAATGCGACATTTCTCTAGGAATGATAAAAAAAAAGTTACATGGGAAAAATTAATCGAAATTGTACATAACGCTAAATCGAACTAACGAATGGATTGTGTCGTATGAAAATTTAAAACTAAAAAAATTAGTACTTCCATTCATGATATCAACATGAAATTTTGAATGCAGCTTGATATTGAGGTTAATAAAAGCGGAGAATTCTAAAATCTTAACTATTATAGTCGGAATAGAAACTCATCTCCTGGTGGCTGGACCAATTTCGAAAGAATCTAGATTTG
This sequence comes from Nephrotoma appendiculata, assembly GCA_947310385.1. Taxonomy (NCBI): domain Eukaryota; kingdom Metazoa; phylum Arthropoda; class Insecta; order Diptera; family Tipulidae; genus Nephrotoma; species Nephrotoma appendiculata. Next base: position 24,704 of record CAMZJQ010000174.1, on the reverse strand, counting down.
TAGAAAATTAAATTCTAAGAACTTTTCTAGAATGCGACATTTCTCTACGAATGATAAAAAAAAAGTTACATCGGAAAAATTAATCGAAATTGTACATAACGCTAAATCGAACTAACGAATGGATTGTGTCGTATGAAAATTTAAAACTAAAAAAATTAGTACTTCCATTCATGATATCAACATGAAATTTTGAATGCAGCTTGATATTGAGGTTAATAAAAGCGGAGAATTCTAAAATCTTAACTATTATAGTCAGAATAGAAACTCATCTCCTGGTGGCTGGACCAATTTCGAAAGAATCTAGATTTGTAGAAAATTAAATTCTAAGAACTTTTCTAGAATGCGACATTTCTCTACGAATGATAAAAAAAAAGTTACATGGGAAAAATTAATCGAAATTGTACATAACGCTAAATCGAACTAACGAATGGATTGTGTCGTATGAAAATTTAAAACTAAAAAAAATAGTACTTCCATTCATGATATCAACATGAAATTTTGAATGCAGCTTGATATTGAGGTTAATAAAAGCGGAGAATTCTAAAATCTTAACTATTATAGTCGGAATAGAAACTCATCTCCTGGTGGCTGGACCAATTTCGAAAGAATCTAGATTTGTAGAAAATTAAATTCTAAGAACTTTTCTAGAATGCGACATTTCTCTAGGAATGATAAAAAAAAAGTTACATGGGAAAAATTAATCGAAATTGTACATAACGCTAAATCGAACTAACGAATGGATTGTGTCGTATGAAAATTTAAAACTAAAAAAATTAGTACTTCCATTCATGATATCAACATGAAATTTTGAATGCAGCTTGATATTGAGGTTAATAAAAGCGGAGAATTCTAAAATCTTAACTATTATAGTCAGAATAGAAACTCATCTCCTGGTGGCTGGACCAATTTCGAAAGAATCTAGATTTGTAGAAAATTAAATTCTAAGAACTTTTCTAGAATGCGACATTTCTCTACGAATGATAAAAAAAAAGTTACATGGGAAAAATTAATCGAAATTGTACATAACGCTAAATCGAACTAACGAATGGATTGTGTCGTATGAAAATTTAAAACTAAAAAAAATAGTACTTCCATTCATGATATCAACATGAAATTTTGAATGCAGCTTGATATTGAGGTTAATAAAAGCGGAGAATTCTAAAATCTTAACTATTATAGTCAGAATAGAAACTCATCTCCTGGTGGCTGGACCAATTTCGAAAGAATCTAGATTTGTCGAAAATTAAATTCTAAGAACTTTTCTAGAATGCGACATTTCTCTAGGAATGATAAAAAAAAAGTTACATGGGAAAAATTAATCGAAATTGTACATAACGCTAAATCGAACTAACGAATGGATTGTGTCGTATGAAAATTTAAAACTAAAAAAAATAGTACTTCCATTCATGATATCAACATGAAATTTTGAATGCAGCTTGATATTGAGGTTAATAAAAGCGGAGAATTCTAAAATCTTAACTATTATAGTCGGAATAGAAACTCATCTCCTGGTGGCTGGACCAATTTCGAAAGAATCTAGATTTGTAGAAAATTAAATTCTAAGAACTTTTCTAGAATGCGACATTTCTCTACGAATGATAAAAAAAAAGTTACATGGGAAAAATTAATCGAAATTGTACATAACGCTAAATCGAACTAACGAATGGATTGTGTCGTATGAAAATTTAAAACTAAAAAAATTAGTACTTCCATTCATGATATCAACATGAAATTTTGAATGCAGCTTGATATTGAGGTTAATAAAAGCGGAGAATTCTAAAATCTTAACTATTATAGTCGGAATAGAAACTCATCTCCTGGTGGCTGGACCAATTTCGAAAGAATCTAGATTTGTAGAAAATTAAATTCTAAGAACTTTTCTAGAATGCGACATTTCTCTACGAATGATAAAAAAAAAGTTACATCGGAAAAATTAATCGAAATTGTACATAACGCTAAATCGAACTAACGAATGGATTGTGTCGTATGAAAATTTAAAACTAAAAAAATTAGTACTTCCATTCATGATATCAACATGAAATTTTGAATGCAGCTTGATATTGAGGTTAATAAAAGCGGAGAATTCTAAAATCTTAACTATTATAGTCAGAATAGAAACTCATCTCCTGGTGGCTGGACCAATTTCGAAAGAATCTAGATTTGTAGAAAATTAAATTCTAAGAACTTTTCTAGAATGCGACATTTCTCTACGAATGATAAAAAAAAAGTTACATGGGAAAAATTAATCGAAATTGTACATAACGCTAAATCGAACTAACGAATGGATTGTGTCGTATGAAAATTTAAAACTAAAAAAAATAGTACTTCCATTCATGATATCAACATGAAATTTTGAATGCAGCTTGATATTGAGGTTAATAAAAGCGGAGAATTCTAAAATCTTAACTATTATAGTCGGAATAGAAACTCATCTCCTGGTGGCTGGACCAATTTCGAAAGAATCTAGATTTGTAGAAAATTAAATTCTAAGAACTTTTCTAGAATGCGACATTTCTCTAGGAATGATAAAAAAAAAGTTACATGGGAAAAATTAATCGAAATTGTACATAACGCTAAATCGAACTAACGAATGGATTGTGTCGTATGAAAATTTAAAACTAAAAAAATTAGTACTTCCATTCATGATATCAACATGAAATTTTGAATGCAGCTTGATATTGAGGTTAATAAAAGCGGAGAATTCTAAAATCTTAACTATTATAGTCGGAATAGAAACTCATCTCCTGGTGGCTGGAACAATTTCGAAAGAATCTAGATTTGTAGAAAATTAAATTCTAAGAACTTTTCTAGAATGCGACATTTCTCTACGAATGATAAAAAAAAAGTTACATCGGAAAAATTAATCGAAATTGTACATAACGCTAAATCGAACTAACGAATGGATTGTGTCGTATGAAAATTTAAAACTAAAAAAATTAGTACTTCCATTCATGATATCAACATGAAATTTTGAATGCAGCTTGATATTAAAGTTAATAAAAGCGGAGAATTCTAAAATCTTAACTATTATAGTCAGAATAGAAACTCATCTCCTGGTGGCTGGACCAATTTCGAAAGAATCTAGATTTGTAGAAAATTAAATTCTAAGAACTTTTCTAGAATGCGACATTTCTCTACGAATGATAAAAAAAAAGTTACATGGGAAAAATTAATCGAAATTGTACATAACGCTAAATCGAACTAACGAATGGATTGTGTCGTATGAAAATTTAAAACTAAAAAAAATAGTACTTCCATTCATGATATCAACATGAAATTTTGAATGCAGCTTGATATTGAGGTTAATAAAAGCGGAGAATTCTAAAATCTTAACTATTATAGTCGGAATAGAAACTCATCTCCTGGTGGCTGGACCAATTTCGAAAGAATCTAGATTTGTAGAAAATTAAATTCTAAGAACTTTTCTAGAATGCGACATTTCTCTAGGAATGATAAAAAAAAAGTTACATGGGAAAAATTAATCGAAATTGTACATAACGCTAAATCGAACTAACGAATGGATTGTGTCGTATGAAAATTTAAAACTAAAAAAATTAGTACTTCCATTCATGATATCAACATGAAATTTTGAATGCAGCTTGATATTGAGGTTAATAAAAGCGGAGAATTCTAAAATCTTAACTATTATAGTCAGAATAGAAACTCATCTCCTGGTGGCTGGACCAATTTCGAAAGAATCTAGATTTGTAGAAAATTAAATTCTAAGAACTTTTCTAGAATGCGACATTTCTCTAGGAATGATAAAAAAAAAGTTACATGGGAAAAATTAATCGAAATTGTACATAACGCTAAATCGAACTAACGAATGGATTGTGTCGTATGAAAATTTAAAACTAAAAAAAATAGTACTTCCATTCATGATATCAACATGAAATTTTGAATGCAGCTTGATATTGAGGTTAATAAAAGCGGAGAATTCTAAAATCTTAACTATTATAGTCGGAATAGAAACTCATCTCCTGGTGGCTGGACCAATTTCGAAAGAATCTAGATTTGTAGAAAATTAAATTCTAAGAACTTTTCTAGAATGCGACATTTCTCTAGGAATGATAAAAAAAAAGTTACATGGGAAAAATTAATCGAAATTGTACATAACGCTAAATCGAACTAACGAATGGATTGTGTCGTATGAAAATTTAAAACTAAAAAAAATAGTACTTCCATTCATGATATCAACATGAAATTTTGAATGCAGCTTGATATTGAGGTTAATAAAAGCGGAGAATTCTAAAATCTTAACTATTATAGTCAGAATAGAAACTCATCTCCTGGTGGCTGGACCAATTTCGAAAGAATCTAGATTTGTAGAAAATTAAATTCTAAGAACTTTTCTAGAATGCGACATTTCTCTACGAATGATAAAAAAAAAGTTACATGGGAAAAATTAATCGAAATTGTACATAACGCTAAATCGAACTAACGAATGGATTGTGTCGTATGAAAATTTAAAACTAAAAAAAATAGTACTTCCATTCATGATATCAACATGAAATTTTGAATGCAGCTTGATATTGAGGTTAATAAAAGCGGAGAATTCTAAAATCTTAACTATTATAGTCAGAATAGAAACTCATCTCCTGGTGGCTGGACCAATTTCGAAAGAATCTAGATTTGTAGAAAATTAAATTCTAAGAACTTTTCTAGAATGCGACATTTCTCTAGGAATGATAAAAAAAAAGTTACATGGGAAAAATTAATCGAAATTGTACATAACGCTAAATCGAACTAACGAATGGATTGTGTCGTATGAAAATTTAAAACTAAAAAAATTAGTACTTCCATTCATGATATCAACATGAAATTTTGAATGCAGCTTGATATTGAGGTTAATAAAAGCGGAGAATTCTAAAATCTTAACTATTATAGTCAGAATAGAAACTCATCTCCTGGTGGCTGGACCAATTTCGAAAGAATCTAGATTTGTAGAAAATTAAATTCTAAGAACTTTTCTAGAATGCGACATTTCTCTACGAATGATAAAAAAAAAGTTACATGGGAAAAATTAATCGAAATTGTACATAACGCTAAATCGAACTAACGAATGGATTGTGTCGTATGAAAATTTAAAACTAAAAAAATAGTACTTCCATTCATGATATCAACATGAAATTTTGAATGCAGCTTGATATTGAGGTTAATAAAAGCGGAGAATTCTAAAATCTTAACTATTATAGTCAGAATAGAAACTCATCTCCTGGTGGCTGGACCAATTTCGAAAGAATCTAGATTTGTAGAAAATTAAATTCTAAGAACTTTTCTAGAATGCGACATTTCTCTAGGAATGATAAAAAAAAAGTTACATGGGAAAAATTAATCGAAATTGTACATAACGCTAAATCGAACTAACGAATGGATTGTGTCGTATGAAAATTTAAAACTAAAAAAATTAGTACTTCCATTCATGATATCAACATGAAATTTTGAATGCAGCTTGATATTGAGGTTAATAAAAGCGGAGAATTCTAAAATCTTAACTATTATAGTCAGAATAGAAACTCATCTCCTGGTGGCTGGACCAATTTCGAAAGAATCTAGATTTGTAGAAAATTAAATTCTAAGAACTTTTCTAGAATGCGACATTTCTCTACGAATGATAAAAAAAAAGTTACATGGGAAAAATTAATCGAAATTGTACATAACGCTAAATCGAACTAACGAATGGATTGTGTCGTATGAAAATTTAAAACTAAAAAAAATAGTACTTCCATTCATGATATCAACATGAAATTTTGAATGCAGCTTTATATTGAGGTTAATAAAAGCGGAGAATTCTAAAATCTTAACTATTATAGTCAGAATAGAAACTCATCTCCTGGTGGCTGGACCAATTTCGAAAGAATCTAGATTTGTCGAAAATTAAATTCTAAGAACTTTTCTAGAATGCGACATTTCTCTAGGAATGATAAAAAAAAAGTTACATGGGAAAAATTAATCGAAATTGTACATAACGCTAAATCGAACTAACGAATGGATTGTGTCGTATGAAAATTTAAAACTAAAAAAAATAGTACTTCCATTCATGATATCAACATGAAATTTTGAATGCAGCTTGATATTGAGGTTAATAAAAGCGGAGAATTCTAAAATCTTAACTATTATAGTCGGAATAGAAACTCATCTCCTGGTGGCTGGACCAATTTCGAAAGAATCTAGATTTGTAGAAAATTAAATTCTAAGAACTTTTCTAGAATGCGACATTTCTCTACGAATGATAAAAAAAAAGTTACATGGGAAAAATTAATCGAAATTGTACATAACGCTAAATCGAACTAACGAATGGATTGTGTCGTATGAAAATTTAAAACTAAAAAAATTAGTACTTCCATTCATGATATCAACATGAAATTTTGAATGCAGCTTGATATTGAGGTTAATAAAAGCGGAGAATTCTAAAATCTTAACTATTATAGTCGGAATAGAAACTCATCTCCTGGTGGCTGGACCAATTTCGAAAGAATCTAGATTTGTAGAAAATTAAATTCTAAGAACTTTTCTAGAATGCGACATTTCTCTACGAATGATAAAAAAAAAGTTACATCGGAAAAATTAATCGAAATTGTACATAACGCTAAATCGAACTAACGAATGGATTGTGTCGTATGAAAATTTAAAACTAAAAAAATTAGTACTTCCATTCATGATATCAACATGAAATTTTGAATGCAGCTTGATATTGAGGTTAATAAAAGCGGAGAATTCTAAAATCTTAACTATTATAGTCAGAATAGAAACTCATCTCCTGGTGGCTGGACCAATTTCGAAAGAATCTAGATTTGTAGAAAATTAAATTCTAAGAACTTTTCTAGAATGCGACATTTCTCTACGAATGATAAAAAAAAAGTTACATGGGAAAAATTAATCGAAATTGTACATAACGCTAAATCGAACTAACGAATGGATTGTGTCGTATGAAAATTTAAAACTAAAAAAAATAGTACTTCCATTCATGATATCAACATGAAATTTTGAATGCAGCTTGATATTGAGGTTAATAAAAGCGGAGAATTCTAAAATCTTAACTATTATAGTCAGAATAGAAACTCATCTCCTGGTGGCTGGACCAATTTCGAAAGAATCTAGATTTGTAGAAAATTAAATTCTAAGAACTTTTCTAGAATGCGACATTTCTCTAGGAATGATAAAAAAAAAGTTACATGGGAAAAATTAATCGAAATTGTACATAACGCTAAATCGAACTAACGAATGGATTGTGTCGTATGAAAATTTAAAACTAAAAAAATTAGTACTTCCATTCATGATATCAACATGAAATTTTGAATGCAGCTTGATATTGAGGTTAATAAAAGCGGAGAATTCTAAAATCTTAACTATTATAGTCAGAATAGAAACTCATCTCCTGGTGGCTGGACCAATTTCGAAAGAATCTAGATTTGTAGAAAATTAAATTCTAAGAACTTTTCTAGAATTCGACATTTCTCTACGAATGATAAAAAAAAAGTTACATGGGAAAAATTAATCGAAATTGTACATAACGCTAAATCGAACTAACGAATGGATTGTGTCGTATGAAAATTTAAAACTAAAAAAAATAGTACTTCCATTCATGATATCAACATGAAATTTTGAATGCAGCTTGATATTGAGGTTAATAAAAGCGGAGAATTCTAAAATCTTAACTATTATAGTCAGAATAGAAACTCATCTCCTGGTGGCTGGACCAATTTCGAAAGAATCTAGATTTGTAGAAAATTAAATTCTAAGAACTTTTCTAGAATGCGACATTTCTCTAGGAATGATAAAAAAAAAGTTACATGGGAAAAATTAATCGAAATTGTACATAACGCTAAATCGAACTAACGAATGGATTGTGTCGTATGAAAATTTAAAACTAAAAAAATTAGTACTTCCATTCATGATATCAACATGAAATTTTGAATGCAGCTTGATATTGAGGTTAATAAAAGCGGAGAATTCTAAAATCTTAACTATTATAGTCAGAATAGAAACTCATCTCCTGGTGGCTGGACCAATTTCGAAAGAATCTAGATTTGTAGAAAATTAAATTCTAAGAACTTTTCTAGAATGCGACATTTCTCTACGAATGATAAAAAAAAAGTTACATGGGAAAAATTAATCGAAATTGTACATAACGCTAAATCGAACTAACGAATGGATTGTGTCGTATGAAAATTTAAAACTAAAAAAAATAGTACTTCCATTCATGATATCAACATGAAATTTTGAATGCAGCTTGATATTGAGGTTAATAAAAGCGGAGAATTCTAAAATCTTAACTATTATAGTCAGAATAGAAACTCATCTCCTGGTGGCTGGACCAATTTCGAAAGAATCTAGATTTGTAGAAAATTAAATTCTAAGAACTTTTCTAGAATGCGACATTTCTCTAGGAATGATAAAAAAAAAGTTACATGGGAAAAATTAATCGAAATTGTACATAACGCTAAATCGAACTAACGAATGGATTGTGTCGTATGAAAATTTAAAACTAAAAAAATTAGTACTTCCATTCATGATATCAACATGAAATTTTGAATGCAGCTTGATATTGAGGTTAATAAAAGCGGAGAATTCTAAAATCTTAACTATTATAGTCAGAATAGAAACTCATCTCCTGGTGGCTGGACCAATTTCGAAAGAATCTAGATTTGTAGAAAATTAAATTCTAAGAACTTTTCTAGAATGCGACATTTCTCTACGAATGATAAAAAAAAAGTTACATGGGAAAAATTAATCGAAATTGTACATAACGCTAAATCGAACTAACGAATGGATTGTGTCGTATGAAAATTTAAAACTAAAAAAAATAGTACTTCCATTCATGATATCAACATGAAATTTTGAATGCAGCTTGATATTGAGGTTAATAAAAGCGGAGAATTCTAAAATCTTAACTATTATAGTCAGAATAGAAACTCATCTCCTGGTGGCTGGACCAATTTCGAAAGAATCTAGATTTGTCGAAAATTAAATTCTAAGAACTTTTCAAGAATGCGACATTTCTCTAGGAATGATAAAAAAAAGTTACATGGGAAAAATTAATCGAAATTGTACATAACGCTAAATCGAACTAACGAATGGATTGTGTCGTATGAAAATTTAAAACTAAAAAAAATAGTACTTCCATTCATGATATCAACATGAAATTTTGAATGCAGCTTGATATTGAGGTTAATAAAAGCGGAGAATTCTAAAATCTTAACTATTATAGTCGGAATAGAAACTCATCTCCTGGTGGCTGGACCAATTTCGAAAGAATCTAGATTTGTAGAAAATTAAATTCTAAGAACTTTTCTAGAATGCGACATTTCTCTAGGAATGATAAAAAAAAAGTTACATGGGAAAAATTAATCGAAATTGTACATAACGCTAAATCGAACTAACGAATGGATTGTGTCGTATGAAAATTTAAAACTAAAAAAATTAGTACTTCCATTCATGATATCAACATGAAATTTTGAATGCAGCTTGATATTGAGGTTAATAAAAGCGGAGAATTCTAAAATGTTAACTATTATAGTCGGAATAGAAACTCATCTCCTGGTGGCTGGACCAATTTCGAAAGAATCTAGATTTGTAGAAAATTAAATTCTAAGAACTTTTCTAGAATGCGACATTTCTCTACGAATGATAAAAAAAAAGTTACATCGGAAAAATTAATCGAAATTGTACATAACGCTAAATCGAACTAACGAATGGATTGTGTCGTATGAAAATTTAAAACTAAAAAAATTAGTACTTCCATTCATGATATCAACATGAAATTTTGAATGCAGCTTGATATTGAGGTTAATAAAAGCGGAGAATTCTAAAATCTTAACTATTATAGTCAGAATAGAAACTCATCTCCTGGTGGCTGGACCAATTTCGAAAGAATCTAGATTTGTAGAAAATTAAATTCTAAGAACTTTTCTAGAATGCGACATTTCTCTACGAATGATAAAAAAAAAGTTACATGGGAAAAATTAATCGAAATTGTACATAACGCTAAATCGAACTAACGAATGGATTGTGTCGTATGAAAATTTAAAACTAAAAAAAATAGTACTTCCATTCATGATATCAACATGAAATTTTGAATGCAGCTTGATATTGAGGTTAATAAAAGCGGAGAATTCTAAAATCTTAACTATTATAGTCGGAATAGAAACTCATCTCCTGGTGGCTGGACCAATTTCGAAAGAATCTAGATTTGTAGAAAATTAAATTCTAAGAACTTTTCTAGAATGCGACATTTCTCTAGGAATGATAAAAAAAAAGTTACATGGGAAAAATTAATCGAAATTGTACATAACGCTAAATCGAACTAACGAATGGATTGTGTCGTATGAAAATTTAAAACTAAAAAAATTAGTACTTCCATTCATGATATCAACATGAAATTTTGAATGCAGCTTGATATTGAGGTTAATAAAAGCGGAGAATTCTAAAATCTTAACTATTATAGTCGGAATAGAAACTCATCTCCTGGTGGCTGGACCAATTTCGAAAGAATCTAGATTTGTAGAAAATTAAATTCTAAGAACTTTTCTAGAATGCGACATTTCTCTACGAATGATAAAAAAAAAGTTACATCGGAAAAATTAATCGAAATTGTACATAACGCTAAATCGAACTAACGAATGGATTGTGTCGTATGAAAATTTAAAACTAAAAAAATTAGTACTTCCATTCATGATATCAACATGAAATTTTGAATGCAGCTTGATATTGAGGTTAATAAAAGCGGAGAATTCTAAAATCTTAACTATTATAGTCAGAATAGAAACTCATCTCCTGGTGGCTGGACCAATTTCGAAAGAATCTAGATTTGTAGAAAATTAAATTCTAAGAACTTTTCTAGAAATCGACATTTCTCTACGAATGATAAAAAAAAAGTTACATGGGAAAAATTAATCGAAATTGTACATAACGCTAAATCGAACTAACGAATGGATTGTGTCGTATGAAAATTTAAAACTAAAAAAAATAGTACTTCCATTCATGATATCAACATGAAATTTTGAATGCAGCTTGATATTGAGGTTAATAAAAGCGGAGAATTCTAAAATCTTAACTATTATAGTCGGAATAGAAACTCATCTCCTGGTGGCTGGACCAATTTCGAAAGAATCTAGATTTGTAGAAAATTAAATTCTAAGAACTTTTCTAGAATGCGACATTTCTCTAGGAATGATAAAAAAAAAGTTACATGGGAAAAATTAATCGAAATTGTACATAACGCTAAATCGAACTAACGAATGGATTGTGTCGTATGAAAATTTAAAACTAAAAAAATTAGTACTTCCATTCATGATATCAACATGAAATTTTGAATGCAGCTTGATATTGAGGTTAATAAAAGCGGAGAATTCTAAAATCTTAACTATTATAGTCGGAATAGAAACTCATCTCCTGGTGGCTGGACCAATTTCGAAAGAATCTAGATTTGTAGAAAATTAAATTCTAAGAACTTTTCTAGAATGCGACATTTCTCTACGAATGATAAAAAAAAAGTTACATCGGAAAAATTAATCGAAATTGTACATAACGCTAAATCGAACTAACGAATGGATTGTGTCGTATGAAAATTTAAAACTAAAAAAATTAGTACTTCCATTCATGATATCAACATGAAATTTTGAATGCAGCTTGATATTGAGGTTAATAAAAGCGGAGAATTCTAAAATCTTAACTATTATAGTCAGAATAGAAACTAATCTCCTGGTGGCTGGACCAATTTCGAAAGAATCTAGATTTGTAGAAAATTAAATTCTAAGAACTTTTCTAGAATGCGACATTTCTCTACGAATGATAAAAAAAAAGTTACATGGGAAAAATTAATCGAAATTGTACATAACGCTAAATCGAACTAACGAATGGATTGTGTCGTATGAAAATTTAAAACTAAAAAAAATAGTACTTCCATTCATGATATCAACATGAAATTTTGAATGCAGCTTGATATTGAGGTTAATAAAAGCGGAGAATTCTAAAATCTTAACTATTATAGTCGGAATAGAAACTCATCTCCTGGTGGCTGGACCAATTTCGAAAGAATCTAGATTTGTAGAAAATTAAATTCTAAGAACTTTTCTAGAATGCGACATTTCTCTAGGAATGATAAAAAAAAAGTTACATGGGAAAAATTAATCGAAATTGTACATAACGCTAAATCGAACTAACGAATGGATTGTGTCGTATGAAAATTTAAAACTAAAAAAATTAGTACTTCCATTCATGATATCAACATGAAATTTTGAATGCAGCTTGATATTGAGGTTAATAAAAGCGGAGAATTCTAAAATCTTAACTATTATAGTCAGAATAGAAACTCATCTCCTGGTGGCTGGACCAATTTCGAAAGAATCTAGATTTGTAGAAAATTAAATTCTAAGAACTTTTCTAGAATGCGACATTTCTCTACGAATGATAAAAAAAAAGTTACATGGGAAAAATTAATCGAAATTGTACATAACGCTAAATCGAACTAACGAATGGATTGTGTCGTATGAAAATTTAAAACTAAAAAAAATAGTACTTCCATTCATGATATCAACATGAAATTTTGAATGCAGCTTGATATTGAGGTTAATAAAAGCGGAGAATTCTAAAATCTTAACTATTATAGTCAGAATAGAAACTCATCTCCTGGTGGCTGGACCAATTTCGAAAGAATCTAGATTTGTCGAAAATTAAATTCTAAGAACTTTTCTAGAATGCGACATTTCTCTAGGAATGATAAAAAAAAAGTTACATGGGAAAAATTAATCGAAATTGTACATAACGCTAAATCGAACTAACGAATGGATTGTGTCGTATGAAAATTTAAAACTAAAAAAAATAGTACTTCCATTCATGATATCAACATGAAATTTTGAATGCAGCTTGATATTGAGGTTAATAAAAGCGGAGAATTCTAAAATCTTAACTATTATAGTCGGAATAGAAACTCATCTCCTGGTGGCTGGACCAATTTCGAAAGAATCTAGATTTGTAGAAAATTAAATTCTAAGAACTTTTCTAGAATGCGACATTTCTCTAGGAATGATAAAAAAAAAGTTACATGGGAAAAATTAATCGAAATTGTACATAACGCTAAATCGAACTAACGAATGGATTGTGTCGTATGAAAATTTAAAACTAAAAAAATTAGTACTTCCATTCATGATATCAACATGAAATTTTGAATGCAGCTTGATATTGAGGTTAATAAAAGCGGAGAATTCTAAAATCTTAACTATTATAGTCGGAATAGAAACTCATCTCCTGGTGGCTGGACCAATTTCGAAAGAATCTAGATTTGTAGAAAATTAAATTCTAAGAACTTTTCTAGAATGCGACATTTCTCTACGAATGATAAAAAAAAAGTTACATCGGAAAAATTAATCGAAATTGTACATAACGCTAAATCGAACTAACGAATGGATTGTGTCGTATGAAAATTTAAAACTAAAAAAATTAGTACTTCCATTCATGATATCAACATGAAATTTTGAATGCAGCTTGATATTGAGGTTAATAAAAGCGGAGAATTCTAAAATCTTAACTATTATAGTCAGAATAGAAACTCATCTCCTGGTGGCTGGACCAATTTCGAAAGAATCTAGATTTGTAGAAAATTAAATTCTAAGAACTTTTCTAGAATGCGACATTTCTCTACGAATGATAAAAAAAAAGTTACATGGGAAAAATTAATCGAAATTGTACATAACGCTAAATCGAACTAACGAATGGATTGTGTCGTATGAAAATTTAAAACTAAAAAAAATAGTACTTCCATTCATGATATCAACATGAAATTTTGAATGCAGCTTGATATTGAGGTTAATAAAAGCGGAGAATTCTAAAATCTTAGCTATTATAGTCGGAATAGAAACTCATCTCCTGGTGGCTGGACCAATTTCGAAAGAATCTAGATTTGTAGAAAATTAAATTCTAAGAACTTTTCTAGAATGCGACATTTCTCTAGGAATGATAAAAAAAAAGTTACATGGGAAAAATTAATCGAAATTGTACATAACGCTAAATCGAACTAACGAATGGATTGTGTCGTATGAAAATTTAAAACTAAAAAAATTAGTACTTCCATTCATGATATCAACATGAAATTTTGAATGCAGCTTGATATTGAGGTTAATAAAAGCGGAGAATTCTAAAATCTTAACTATTATAGTCGGAATAGAAACTCATCTCCTGGTGGCTGGACCAATTTCGAAAGAATCTAGATTTGTAGAAAATTAAATTCTAAGAACTTTTCTAGAATGCGACATTTCTCTACGAATGATAAAAAAAAAGTTACATCGGAAAAATTAATCGAAATTGTACATAACGCTAAATCGAACTAACGAATGGATTGTGTCGTATGAAAATTTAAAACTAAAAAAATTAGTACTTCCATTCATGATATCAACATGAAATTTTGAATGCAGCTTGATATTGAGGTTAATAAAAGCGGAGAATTCTAAAATCTTAACTATTATAGTCAGAATAGAAACTCATCTCCTGGTGGCTGGACCAATTTCGAAAGAATCTAGATTTGTAGAAAATTAAATTCTAAGAACTTTTCTAGAAAATTAAATCGAAATTGTACATAACGCTAAATCGAACTAACGAATGGATTGTGTCGTATGAAAATTTAAAACTAAAAAAAATAGTACTTCCATTCATGATATCAACATGAAATTTTGAATGCAGCTTGATATTGAGGTTAATAAAAGCGGAGAATTCTAAAATCTTAACTATTATAGTCAGAATAGAAACTCATCTCCTGGTGGCTGGACTAATTTCGAAAGAATCTAGATTTGTAGAAAATTAAATTCTAAGAACTTTTCTAGAATGCGACATTTCTCTACGAATGATAAAAAAAAAGTTACATAGGAAAAATTAATCGAAATTGTACATAACGCTAAATCGAACTAACGAATGGATTGTGTCGTATGAAAATTTAAAACTAAAAAAAATAGTACTTCCATTCATGATATCAACATGAAATTTTGAATGCAGCTTGATATTGAGGTTAATAAAAGCGGAGAATTCTAAAATCTTAACTATTATAGTCAGAATAGAAACTCATCTCCTGGTGGCTGGACCAATTTCGAAAGAATCTAGATTTGTAGAAAATTAGATTCTAAGAACTTTTCTAGAATGCGACATTTCTCTAGGAAGGATAAAAAAAAGTTACATGAGAAAAATTAATCGAAATTGTACATAACGCTAAATCGAACTAACGAATGGATTGTGTCGCATGAAAATTTAAAACTAAAAAAATTAGTACTTCCATTCATGATATCAACATGAAATTTTGAATGCAGCTTGATATTGAGGTTAATAAAAGCGGAGAATTCTAAAATCTTAACTATTATAGTCGGAATAGAAACTCATCTCCTGGTGGCTGGACCAATTTCGAAAGAATCTAGATTTGTAGAAAATTAAATTCTAAGAACTTTTCTAGAATGCGACATTTCTCTACGAATGATAAAAAAAAGTTACATCGGAAAAATTAATCGAAATTGTACATAACGCTAAATCGAACTAACGAATGGATTGTGTCGTATGAAAATTTAAAACTAAAAAAAATAGTACTTCCATTCATGATATCAACATGAAATTTTGAATGCAGCTTGATATTGAGGTTAATAAAAGCGGAGAATTCTAAAATCTTAACTATTATAGTCGGAATAGAAACTCATCTCCTGGTGGCTGGACCAATTTCGAAAGAATCTAGATTTGTAGAAAATTAAATTCTAAGAACTTTTCTAGAATGCGACATTTCTCTAGGAATGATAAAAAAAAAGTTACATGGGAAAAATTAATCGAAATTGTACATAACGCTAAATCGAACTAACGAATGGATTGTGTCGTATGAAAATTTAAAACTAAAAAAATTAGTACTTCCATTCATGATATCAACATGAAATTTTGAATGCAGCTTGATATTGAGGTTAATAAAAGCGGAGAATTCTAAAATCTTAACTATTATAGTCAGAATAGAAACTCATCTCCTGGTGGCTGGACCAATTTCGAAAGAATCTAGATTTGTAGAAAATTAAATTCTAAGAACTTTTCTAGAATGCGACATTTCTCTAGGAATGATAAAAAAAAAGTTACATGGGAAAAATTAATCGAAATTGTACATAACGCTAAATCGAACTAACGAATGGATTGTGTCGTATGAAAATTTAAAACTAAAAAAAATAGTACTTCCATTCATGATATCAACATGAAATTTTGAATGCAGCTTGATATTGAGGTTAATAAAAGCGGAGAATTCTAAAATCTTAACTATTATAGTCGGAATAGAAACTCATCTCCTGGTGGCTGGACCAATTTCGAAAGAATCTAGATTTGTAGAAAATTAAATTCTAAGAACTTTTCTAGAATGCGACATTTCTCTAGGAATGATAAAAAAAAAGTTACATGGGAAAAATTAATCGAAATTGTACATAACGCTAAATCGAACTAACGAATGGATTGTGTCGTATGAAAATTTAAAACTAAAAAAAATAGTACTTCCATTCATGATATCAACATGAAATTTTGAATGCAGCTTGATATTGAGGTTAATAAAAGCGGAGAATTCTAAAATCTTAACTATTATAGTCAGAATAGAAACTCATCTCCTGGTGGCTGGACCAATTTCGAAAGAATCTAGATTTGTAGAAAATTAAATTCTAAGAACTTTTCTAGAATGCGACATTTCTCTACGAATGATAAAAAAAAAGTTACATGGGAAAAATTAATCGAAATTGTACATAACGCTAAATCGAACTAACGAATGGATTGTGTCGTATGAAAATTTAAAACTAAAAAAATTAGTACTTCCATTCATGATATCAACATGAAATTTTGAATGCAGCTTGATATTGAGGTTAATAAAAGCGGAGAATTCTAAAATCTTAACTATTATAGTCGGAATAGAAACTCATCTCCTGGTGGCTGGACCAATTTCGAAAGAATCTAGATTTGTAGAAAATTAAATTCTAAGAACTTTTCTAGAATGCGACATTTCTCTACGAATGATAAAAAAAAAGTTACATCGGAAAAATTAATCGAAATTGTACATAACGCTAAATCGAACTAACGAATGGATTGTGTCGTATGAAAATTTAAAACTAAAAAAATTAGTACTTCCATTCATGATATCAACATGAAATTTTGAATGCAGCTTGATATTGAGGTTAATAAAAGCGGAGAAGTGGCTGGACCAATTTCGAAAGAATCTAGATTTGTAGAAAATTAAATTCTAAGAACTTTTCTAGAATGCGACATTTCTCTACGAATGATAAAAAAAAAGTTACATGGGAAAAATTAATCGAAATTGTACATAACGCTAAATCGAACTAACGAATGGATTGTGTCGTATGAAAATTTAAAACTAAAAAAAATAGTACTTCCATTCATGATATCAACATGAAATTTTGAATGCAGCTTGATATTGAGGTTAATAAAAGCGGAGAATTCTAAAATCTTAACTATTATAGTCGGAATAGAAACTCATCTCCTGGTGGCTGGACCAATTTCGAAAGAATCTAGATTTGTAGAAAATTAAATTCTAAGAACTTTTCTAGAATGCGACATTTCTCTAGGAATGATAAAAAAAAAGTTACATGGGAAAAATTAATCGAAATTGTACATAACGCTAAATCGAACTAACGAATGGATTGTGTCGTATGAAAATTTAAAACTAAAAAAATTAGTACTTCCATTCATGATATCAACATGAAATTTTGAATGCAGCTTGATATTGAGGTTAATAAAAGCGGAGAATTCTAAAATCTTAACTATTATAGTCGGAATAGAAACTCATCTCCTGGTGGCTGGACCAATTTCGAAAGAATCTAGATTTGTAGAAAATTAAATTCTAAGAACTTTTCTAGAATGCGACATTTCTCTACGAATGATAAAAAAAAAGTTACATCGGAAAAATTAATCGAAATTGTACATAACGCTAAATCGAACTAACGAATGGATTGTGTCGTATGAAAATTTAAAACTAAAAAAATTAGTACTTCCATTCATGATATCAACATGAAATTTTGAATGCAGCTTGATATTGAGGTTAATAAAAGCGGAGAATTCTAAAATCTTAACTATTATAGTCAGAATAGAAACTCATCTCCTGGTGGCTGGACCAATTTCGAAAGAATCTAGATTTGTAGAAAATTAAATTCTAAGAACTTTTCTAGAATGCGACATTTCTCTACGAATGATAAAAAAAAAGTTACATGGGAAAAATTAATCGAAATTGTACATAACGCTAAATCGAACTAACGAATGGATTGTGTCGTATGAAAATTTAAAACTAAAAAAAATAGTACTTCCATTCATGATATCAACATGAAATTTTGAATGCAGCTTGATATTGAGGTTAATAAAAGCGGAGAATTCTAAAATCTTAACTATTATAGTCAGAATAGAAACTCATCTCCTGGTGGCTGGACCAATTTCGAAAGAATCTAGATTTGTAGAAAATTAAATTCTAAGAACTTTTCTAGAAAATTAAATCGAAATTGTACATAACGCTAAATCGAACTAACGAATGGATTGTGTCGTATGAAAATTTAAAACTAAAAAAAATAGTACTTCCATTCATGATATCAACATGAAATTTTGAATGCAGCTTGATATTGAGGTTAATAAAAGCGGAGAATTCTAAAATCTTAACTATTATAGTCAGAATAGAAACTCATCTCCTGGTGGCTGGACCAATTTCGAAAGAATCTAGATTTGTAGAAAATTAAATTCTAAGAACTTTTCTAGAATACGACATTTCTCTACGAATGATAAAAAAAAAGTTACATAGGAAAAATTAATCGAAATTGTACATAACGCTAAATCGAACTAACGAATGGATTGTGTCGTATGAAAATTTAAAACTAAAAAAAATAGTACTTCCATTCATGATATCAACATGAAATTTTGAATGCAGCTTGATATTGAGGTTAATAAAAGCGGAGAATTCTAAAATCTTAACTATTATAGTCAGAATAGAAACTCATCTCCTGGTGGCTGGACCAATTTCGAAAGAATCTAGATTTGTAGAAAATTAGATTCTAAGAACTTTTCTAGAATGCGACATTTCTCTAGGAAGGATAAAAAAAAGTTACATGAGAAAAATTAATCGAAATTGTACATAACGCTAAATCGAACTAACGAATGGATTGTGTCGCATGAAAATTTAAAACTAAAAAAATTAGTACTTCCATTCATGATATCAACATGAAATTTTGAATGCAGCTTGATATTGAGGTTAATAAAAGCGGAGAATTCTAAAATCTTAACTATTATAGTCGGAATAGAAACTCATCTCCTGGTGGCTGGACCAATTTCGAAAGAATCTAGATTTGTAGAAAATTAAATTCTAAGAACTTTTCTAGAATGCGACATTTCTCTACGAATGATAAAAAAAAAGTTACATCGGAAAAATTAATCGAAATTGTACATAACGCTAAATCGAACTAACGAATGGATTGTGTCGTATGAAAATTTAAAACTAAAAAAAATAGTACTTCCATTCATGATATCAACATGAAATTTTGAATGCAGCTTGATATTGAGGTTAATAAAAGCGGAGAATTCTAAAATCTTAACTATTATAGTCGGAATAGAAACTCATCTCCTGGTGGCTGGACCAATTTCGAAAGAATCTAGATTTGTAGAAAATTAAATTCTAAGAACTTTTCTAGAATGCGACATTTCTCTAGGAATGATAAAAAAAAAGTTACATGGGAAAAATTAATCGAAATTGTACATAACGCTAAATCGAACTAACGAATGGATTGTGTCGTATGAAAATTTAAAACTAAAAAAATTAGTACTTCCATTCATGATATCAACATGAAATTTTGAATGCAGCTTGATATTGAGGTTAATAAAAGCGGAGAATTCTAAAATCTTAACTATTATAGTCAGAATAGAAACTCATCTCCTGGTGGCTGGACCAATTTCGAAAGAATCTAGATTTGTAGAAAATTAAATTCTAAGAACTTTTCTAGAATGCGACATTTCTCTAGGAATGATAAAAAAAAAGTTACATGGGAAAAATTAATCGAAATTGTACATAACGCTAAATCGAACTAACGAATGGATTGTGTCGTATGAAAATTTAAAACTAAAAAAAATAGTACTTCCATTCATGATATCAACATGAAATTTTGAATGCAGCTTGATATTGAGGTTAATAAAAGCGGAGAATTCTAAAATCTTAACTATTATAGTCGGAATAGAAACTCATCTCCTGGTGGCTGGACCAATTTCGAAAGAATCTAGATTTGTAGAAAATTAAATTCTAAGAACTTTTCTAGAATGCGACATTTCTCTAGGAATGATAAAAAAAAAGTTACATGGGAAAAATTAATCGAAATTGTACATAACGCTAAATCGAACTAACGAATGGATTGTGTCGTATGAAAATTTAAAACTAAAAAAAATAGTACTTCCATTCATGATATCAACATGAAATTTTGAATGCAGCTTGATATTGAGGTTAATAAGAGCGGAGAATTCTAAAATCTTAACTATTATAGTCAGAATAGAAACTCATCTCCTGGTGGCTGGACCAATTTCGAAAGAATCTAGATTTGTAGAAAATTAAATTCTAAGAACTTTTCTAGAATGCGACATTTCTCTACGAATGATAAAAAAAAAGTTACATGGGAAAAATTAATCGAAATTGTACATAACGCTAAATCGAACTAACGAATGGATTGTGTCGTATGAAAATTTAAAACTAAAAAAATTAGTACTTCCATTCATGATATCAACATGAAATTTTGAATGCAGCTTGATATTGAGGTTAATAAAAGCGGAGAATTCTAAAATCTTAACTATTATAGTCGGAATAGAAACTCATCTCCTGGTGGCTGGACCAATTTCGAAAGAATCTAGATTTGTAGAAAATTAAATTCTAAGAACTTTTCTAGAATGCGACATTTCTCTACGAATGATAAAAAAAAAGTTACATCGGAAAAATTAATCGAAATTGTACATAACGCTAAATCGAACTAACGAATGGATTGTGTCGTATGAAAATTTAAAACTAAAAAAATTAGTACTTCCATTCATGATATCAACATGAAATTTTGAATGCAGCTTGATATTGAGGTTAATAAAAGCGGAGAATTCTAAAATCTTAACTATTATAGTCAGAATAGAAACTCATCTCCTGGTGGCTGGACCAATTTCGAAAGAATCTAGATTTGTAGAAAATTAAATTCTAAGAACTTTTCTAGAATGCGACATTTCTCTACGAATGATAAAAAAAAAGTTACATGGGAAAAATTAATCGAAATTGTACATAACGCTAAATCGAACTAACGAATGGATTGTGTCGTATGAAAATTTAAAACTAAAAAAAATAGTACTTCCATTCATGATATCAACATGAAATTTTGAATGCAGCTTGATATTGAGGTTAATAAAAGCGGAGAATTCTAAAATCTTAACTATTATAGTCGGAATAGAAACTCATCTCCTGGTGGCTGGACCAATTTCGAAAGAATCTAGATTTGTAGAAAATTAAATTCTAAGAACTTTTCTAGAATGCGACATTTCTCTAGGAATGATAAAAAAAAAGTTACATGGGAAAAATTAATCGAAATTGTACATAACGCTAAATCGAACTAACGAATGGATTGTGTCGTATGAAAATTTAAAACTAAAAAAATTAGTACTTCCATTCATGATATCAACATGAAATTTTGAATGCAGCTTGATATTGAGGTTAATAAAAGCGGAGAATTCTAAAACCTTAACTATTATAGTCGGAATAGAAACTCATCTCCTGGTGGCTGGACCAATTTCGAAAGAATCTAGATTTGTAGAAAATTAAATTCTAAGAACTTTTCTAGAATGCGACATTTCTCTACGAATGATAAAAAAAAAGTTACATCGGAAAAATTAATCGAAATTGTACATAACGCTAAATCGAACTAACGAATGGATTGTGTCGTATGAAAATTTAAAACTAAAAAAATTAGTACTTCCATTCATGATATCAACATGAAATTTTGAATGCAGCTTGATATTGAGGTTAATAAAAGCGGAGAATTCTAAAATCTTAACTATTATAGTCAGAATAGAAACTCATCTCCTGGTGGCTGGACCAATTTCGAAAGAATCTAGATTTGTAGAAAATTAAATTCTAAGAACTTTTCTAGAATGCGACATTTCTCTACGAATGATAAAAAAAAAGTTACATGGGAAAAATTAATCGAAATTGTACATAACGCTAAATCGAACTAACGAATGGATTGTGTCGTATGAAAATTTAAAACTAAAAAAAATAGTACTTCCATTCATGATATCAACATGAAATTTTGAATGCAGCTTGATATTGAGGTTAATAAAAGCGGAGAATTCTAAAATCTTAACTATTATAGTCGGAATAGAAACTCATCTCCTGGTGGCTGGACCAATTTCGAAAGAATCTAGATTTGTAGAAAATTAAATTCTAAGAACTTTTCTAGAATGCGACATTTCTCTAGGAATGATAAAAAAAAGTTACATGGGAAAAATTAATCGAAATTGTACATAACGCTAAATCGAACTAACGAATGGATTGTGTCGTATGAAAATTTAAAACTAAAAAAATTAGTACTTCCATTCATGATATCAACATGAAATTTTGAATGCAGCTTGATATTGAGGTTAATAAAAGCGGAGAATTCTAAAATCTTAACTATTATAGTCAGAATAGAAACTCATCTCCTGGTGGCTGGACCAATTTCGAAAGAATCTAGATTTGTAGAAAATTAAATTCTAAGAACTTTTCTAGAATGCGACATTTCTCTACGAATGATAAAAAAAAAGTTACATGGGAAAAATTAATCGAAATTGTACATAACGCTAAATCGAACTAACGAATGGATTGTGTCGTATGAAAATTTAAAACTAAAAAAAATAGTACTTCCATTCATGATATCAACATGAAATTTTGAATGCAGCTTGATATTGAGGTTAATAAAAGCGGAGAATTCTAAAATCTTAACTATTATAGTCAGAATAGAAACTCATCTCCTGGTGGCTGGACCAATTTCGAAAGAATCTAGATTTGTCGAAAATTAAATTCTAAGAACTTTTCTAGAATGCGACATTTCTCTAGGAATGATAAAAAAAAAGTTACATGGGAAAAATTAATCGAAATTGTACATAACGCTAAATCGAACTAACGAATGGATTGTGTCGTATGAAAATTTAAAACTAAAAAAAATAGTACTTCCATTCATGATATCAACATGAAATTTTGAATGCAGCTTGATATTGAGGTTAATAAAAGCGGAGAATTCTAAAATCTTAACTATTATAGTCGGAATAGAAACTCATCTCCTGGTGGCTGGACCAATTTCGAAAGAATCTAGATTTGTAGAAAATTAAATTCTAAGAACTTTTCTAGAATGCGACATTTCTCTAGGAATGATAAAAAAAAAGTTACATGGGAAAAATTAATCGAAATTGTACATAACGCTAAATCGAACTAACGAATGGATTGTGTCGTATGAAAATTTAAAACTAAAAAAATTAGTACTTCCATTCATGATATCAACATGAAATTTTGAATGCAGCTTGATATTGAGGTTAATAAAAGCGGAGAATTCTAAAATCTTAACTATTATAGTCGGAATAGAAACTCATCTCCTGGTGGCTGGACCAATTTCGAAAGAATCTAGATTTGTAGAAAATTAAATTCTAAGAACTTTTCTAGAATGCGACATTTCTCTACGAATGATAAAAAAAAAGTTACATCGGAAAAATTAATCGAAATTGTACATAACGCTAAATCGAACTAACGAATGGATTGTGTCGTATGAAAATTTAAAACTAAAAAAATTAGTACTTCCATTCATGATATCAACATGAAATTTTGAATGCAGCTTGATATTGAGGTTAATAAAAGCGGAGAATTCTAAAATCTTAACTATTATAGTCAGAATAGAAACTCATCTCCTGGTGGCTGGACCAATTTCGAAAGAATCTAGATTTGTAGAAAATTAAATTCTAAGAACTTTTCTAGAATGCGACATTTCTCTACGAATGATAAAAAAAAAGTTACATGGGAAAAATTAATCGAAATTGTACATAACGCTAAATCGAACTAACGAATGGATTGTGTCGTATGAAAATTTAAAACTAAAAAAAATAGTACTTCCATTCATGATATCAACATGAAATTTTGAATGCAGCTTGATATTGAGGTTAATAAAAGCGGAGAATTCTAAAATCTTAACTATTATAGTCGGAATAGAAACTCATCTCCTGGTGGCTGGACCAATTTCGAAAGAATCTAGATTTGTAGAAAATTAAATTCTAAGAACTTTTCTAGAATGCGACATTTCTCTAGGAATGATAAAAAAAAAGTTACATGGGAAAAATTAATCGAAATTGTACATAACGCTAAATCGAACTAACGAATGGATTGTGTCGTATGAAAATTTAAAACTAAAAAAATTAGTACTTCCATTCATGATATCAACATGAAATTTTGAATGCAGCTTGATATTGAGGTTAATAAAAGCGGAGAATTCTAAAATCTTAACTATTATAGTCGGAATAGAAACTCATCTCCTGGTGGCTGGACCAATTTCGAAAGAATCTAGATTTGTAGAAAATTAAATTCTAAGAACTTTTCTAGAATGCGACATTTCTCTACGAATGATAAAAAAAAAGTTACATCGGAAAAATTAATCGAAATTGTACATAACGCTAAATCGAACTAACGAATGGAT
>CAMZJQ010000173.1:0-70517 GCA_947310385.1 Nephrotoma appendiculata | reverse complement strand
TCTGACTATAATAGTTAAGATTTTAGAATTCTCCGCTTTTATTAACCTCAATATCAAGCTGCATTCAAAATTTCATGTTGATATCATGAATGGAAGTACTAATTTTTTTAGTTTTAAATTTTCATACGACACAATCCATTCGTTAGTTCGATTTAGCGTTATGTACAATTTCGATTAATTTTTCCCATGTAACTTTTTTTTTATCATTCGTAGAGAAATGTCGCATTCTAGAAAAGTTCTTAGAATTTAATTTTCTACAAATCTAGATTCTTTCGAAATTGGTCCAGCCACCAGGAGATGAGTTTCTATTCTGACTATAATAGTTAAGATTTTAGAATTCTCCGCTTTTATTAACCTCAATATCAAGCTGCATTCAAAATTTCATGTTGATATCATGAATGGAAGTACTATTTTTTTTAGTTTTAAATTTTCATACGACACAATCCATTCGTTAGTTCGATTTAGCGTTATGTACAATTTCGATTAATTTTTCCCATGTAACTTTTTTTTTATCATTCGTAGAGAAATGTCGCATTCTAGAAAAGTTCTTAGAATTTAATTTTCTACAAATCTAGATTCTTTCGAAATTGGTCCAGCCACCAGGAGATGAGTTTCTATTCCGACTATAATAGTTAAGATTTTAGAATTCTCCGCTTTTATTAACCTCAATATCAAGCTGCATTCAAAATTTCATGTTGATATCATGAATGGAAGTACTATTTTTTTTAGTTTTAAATTTTCATACGACACAATCCATTCGTTAGTTCGATTTAGCGTTATGTACAATTTCGATTAATTTTTCCCATGTAACTTTTTTTTTATCATTCGTAGAGAAATGTCGCTTTCTAGAAAAGTTCTTAGAATTTAATTTTCTACAAATCTAGATTCTTTCGAAATTGGTCCAGCCACCAGGAGATGAGTTTCTATTCTGACTATAATAGTTAAGATTTTAGAATTCTCCGCTTTTATTAACCTCAATATCAAGCTGCATTCAAAATTTCATGTTGATATCATGAATGGAAGACTATTTTTTTTAGTTTTAAATTTTCATACGACACAATCCATTCGTTAGTTCGATTTAGCGTTATGTACAATTTCGATTAATTTTTCCCATGTAACTTTTTTTTTATCATTCGTAGAGAAATGTCGCATTCTAGAAAAGTTCTTAGAATTTAATTTTCTACAAATCTAGATTCTTTCGAAATTGGTCCAGCCACCAGGAGATGAGTTTCTATTCTGACTATAATAGTTAAGATTTTAGAATTCTCCGCTTTTATTAACCTCAATATCAAGCTGCATTCAAAATTTCATGTTGATATCATGAATGGAAGTACTATTTTTTTTAGTTTTAAATTTTCATACGACACAATCCATTCGTTAGTTCGATTTAGCGTTATGTACAATTTCGATTAATTTTTCCCATGTTACTTTTTTTTTATCATTCGTAGAGAAATGTCGCATTCTAGAAAAGTTCTTAGAATTTAATTTTCTACAAATCTAGATTCTTTCGAAATTGGTCCAGCCACCAGGAGATGAGTTTCTATTCCGACTATAATAGTTAAGATTTTAGAATTCTCCGCTTTTATTAACCTCAATATCAAGCTGCATTCAAAATTTCATGTTGATATCATGAATGGAAGTACTAATTTTTTTAGTTTTAAATTTTCATACGACACAATCCATTCGTTAGTTCGATTTAGCGTTATGTACAATTTCGATTAATTTTTCCCATGTAACTTTTTTTTTATCATTCGTAGAGAAATGTCGCATTCTAAAAAAGTTCTTAGAATTTAATTTTCTACAAATCTAGATTCTTTCGAAATTGGTCCAGCCACCAGGAGATGAGTTTCTATTCCGACTATAATAGTTAAGATTTTAGAATTCTCCGCTTTTATTAACCTCAATATCAAGCTGCATTCAAAATTTCATGTTGATATCATGAATGGAAGTACTAATTTTTTTAGTTTTAAATTTTCATACGACACAATCCATTCGTTAGTTCGATTTAGCGTTATGTACAATTTCGATTAATTTTTCCCATGTAACTTTTTTTTTATCATTCGTAGAGAAATGTCGCATTCTAGAAAAGTTCTTAGAATTTAATTTTCTACAAATCTAGATTCTTTCGAAATTGGTCCAGCCACCAGGAGATGAGTTTCTATTCTGACTATAATAGTTAAGATTTTAGAATTCTCCGCTTTTATTAACCTCAATATCAAGCTGCATTCAAAATTTCATGTTGATATCATGAATGGAAGTACTAATTTTTTTAGTTTTAAATTTTCATACGACACAATCCATTCGTTAGTTCGATTTAGCGTTATGTACAATTTCGATTAATTTTTCCCATGTAACTTTTTTTTTATCATTCGTAGAGAAATGTCGCTTTCTAGAAAAGTTCTTAGAATTTAATTTTCTACAAATCTAGATTCTTTCGAAATTGGTCCAGCCACCAGGAGATGAGTTTCTATTCTGACTATAATAGTTAAGATTTTAGAATTCTCCGCTTTTATTAACCTCAATATCAAGCTGCATTCAAAATTTCATGTTGATATCATGAATGGAAGTACTATTTTTTTTAGTTTTAAATTTTCATACGACACAATCCATTCGTTAGTTCGATTTAGCGTTATGTACAATTTCGATTAATTTTTCCCATGTAACTTTTTTTTTATCATTCGTAGAGAAATGTCGCATTCTAGAAAAGTTCTTAGAATTTAATTTTCTACAAATCTAGATTCTTTCGAAATTGGTCCAGCCACCAGGAGATGAGTTTCTATTCCGACTATAATAGTTAAGATTTTAGAATTCTCCGCTTTTATTAACCTCAATATCAAGCTGCATTCAAAATTTCATGTTGATATCATGAATGGAAGTACTAATTTTTTTAGTTTTAAATTTTCATACGACACAATCCATTCGTTAGTTCGATTTAGCGTTATGTACAATTTCGATTAATTTTTCCCATGTAACTTTTTTTTTATCATTCGTAGAGAAATGTCGCTTTCTAGAAAAGTTCTTAGAATTTAATTTTCTACAAATCTAGATTCTTTCGAAATTGGTCCAGCCACCAGGAGATGAGTTTCTATTCTGACTATAATAGTTAAGATTTTAGAATTCTCCGCTTTTATTAACCTCAATATCAAGCTGCATTCAAAATTTCATGTTGATATCATGAATGGAAGTACTATTTTTTTTAGTTTTAAATTTTCATACGACACAATCCATTCGTTAGTTCGATTTAGCGTTATGTACAATTTCGATTAATTTTTCCCATGTAACTTTTTTTTTATCATTCGTAGAGAAATGTCGCATTCTAGAAAAGTTCTTAGAATTTAATTTTCTACAAATCTAGATTCTTTCGAAATTGGTCCAGCCACCAGGAGATGAGTTTCTATTCTGACTATAATAGTTAAGATTTTAGAATTCTCCGCTTTTATTAACCTCAATATCAAGCTGCATTCAAAATTTCATGTTGATATCATGAATGGAAGTACTATTTTTTTTAGTTTTAAATTTTCATACGACACAATCCATTCGTTAGTTCGATTTAGCGTTATGTACAATTTCGATTAATTTTTCCCATGTAACTTTTTTTTTATCATTCGTAGAGAAATGTCGCATTCTAGAAAAGTTCTTAGAATTTAATTTTCTACAAATCTAGATTCTTTCGAAATTGGTCCAGCCACCAGGAGATGAGTTTCTATTCCGACTATAATAGTTAAGATTTTAGAATTCTCCGCTTTTATTAACCTCAATATCAAGCTGCATTCAAAATTTCATGTTGATATCATGAATGGAAGTACTAATTTTTTTAGTTTTAAATTTTCATACGACACAATCCATTCGTTAGTTCGATTTAGCGTTATGTACAATTTCGATTAATTTTTCCCATGTAACTTTTTTTTTATCATTCGTAGAGAAATGTCGCATTCTAAAAAAGTTCTTAGAATTTAATTTTCTACAAATCTAGATTCTTTCGAAATTGGTCCAGCCACCAGGAGATGAGTTTCTATTCTGACTATAATAGTTAAGATTTTAGAATTCTCCGCTTTTATTAACCTCAATATCAAGCTGCATTCAAAATTTCATGTTGATATCATGAATGGAAGTACTAATTTTTTTAGTTTTAAATTTTCATACGACACAATCCATTCGTTAGTTCGATTTAGCGTTATGTACAATTTCGATTAATTTTTCCCATGTAACTTTTTTTTTATCATTCGTAGAGAAATGTCGCATTCTAGAAAAGTTCTTAGAATTTAATTTTCTACAAATCTAGATTCTTTCGAAATTGGTCCAGCCACCAGGAGATGAGTTTCTATTCTGACTATAATAGTTAAGATTTTAGAATTCTCCGCTTTTATTAACCTCAATATCAAGCTGCATTCAAAATTTCATGTTGATATCATGAATGGAAGTACTATTTTTTTTAGTTTTAAATTTTCATACGACACAATCCATTCGTTAGTTCGATTTAGCGTTATGTACAATTTCGATTAATTTTTCCCATGTAACTTTTTTTTTATCATTCGTAGAGAAATGTCGCATTCTAGAAAAGTTCTTAGAATTTAATTTTCTACAAATCTAGATTCTTTCGAAATTGGTCCAGCCACCAGGAGATGAGTTTCTATTCCGACTATAATAGTTAAGATTTTAGAATTCTCCGCTTTTATTAACCTCAATATCAAGCTGCATTCAAAATTTCATGTTGATATCATGAATGGAAGTACTATTTTTTTTAGTTTTAAATTTTCATACGACACAATCCATTCGTTAGTTCGATTTAGCGTTATGTACAATTTCGATTAATTTTTCCCATGTAACTTTTTTTTTATCATTCGTAGAGAAATGTCGCTTTCTAGAAAAGTTCTTAGAATTTAATTTTCTACAAATCTAGATTCTTTCGAAATTGGTCCAGCCACCAGGAGATGAGTTTCTATTCTGACTATAATAGTTAAGATTTTAGAATTCTCCGCTTTTATTAACCTCAATATCAAGCTGCATTCAAAATTTCATGTTGATATCATGAATGGAAGTACTATTTTTTTTAGTTTTAAATTTTCATACGACACAATCCATTCGTTAGTTCGATTTAGCGTTATGTACAATTTCGATTAATTTTTCCCATGTAACTTTTTTTTTATCATTCGTAGAGAAATGTCGCATTCTAGAAAAGTTCTTAGAATTTAATTTTCTACAAATCTAGATTCTTTCGAAATTGGTCCAGCCACCAGGAGATGAGTTTCTATTCTGACTATAATAGTTAAGATTTTAGAATTCTCCGCTTTTATTAACCTCAATATCAAGCTGCATTCAAAATTTCATGTTGATATCATGAATGGAAGTACTATTTTTTTTAGTTTTAAATTTTCATACGACACAATCCATTCGTTAGTTCGATTTAGCGTTATGTACAATTTCGATTAATTTTTCCCATGTTACTTTTTTTTTATCATTCGTAGAGAAATGTCGCATTCTAGAAAAGTTCTTAGAATTTAATTTTCTACAAATCTAGATTCTTTCGAAATTGGTCCAGCCACCAGGAGATGAGTTTCTATTCCGACTATAATAGTTAAGATTTTAGAATTCTCCGCTTTTATTAACCTCAATATCAAGCTGCATTCAAAATTTCATGTTGATATCATGAATGGAAGTACTAATTTTTTTAGTTTTAAATTTTCATACGACACAATCCATTCGTTAGTTCGATTTAGCGTTATGTACAATTTCGATTAATTTTTCCCATGTAACTTTTTTTTTATCATTCGTAGAGAAATGTCGCATTCTAAAAAAGTTCTTAGAATTTAATTTTCTACAAATCTAGATTCTTTCGAAATTGGTCCAGCCACCAGGAGATGAGTTTCTATTCCGACTATAATAGTTAAGATTTTAGAATTCTCCGCTTTTATTAACCTCAATATCAAGCTGCATTCAAAATTTCATGTTGATATCATGAATGGAAGTACTAATTTTTTTAGTTTTAAATTTTCATACGACACAATCCATTCGTTAGTTCGATTTAGCGTTATGTACAATTTCGATTAATTTTTCCCATGTAACTTTTTTTTTATCATTCGTAGAGAAATGTCGCATTCTAGAAAAGTTCTTAGAATTTAATTTTCTACAAATCTAGATTCTTTCGAAATTGGTCCAGCCACCAGGAGATGAGTTTCTATTCTGACTATAATAGTTAAGATTTTAGAATTCTCCGCTTTTATTAACCTCAATATCAAGCTGCATTCAAAATTTCATGTTGATATCATGAATGGAAGTACTAATTTTTTTAGTTTTAAATTTTCATACGACACAATCCATTCGTTAGTTCGATTTAGCGTTATGTACAATTTCGATTAATTTTTCCCATGTAACTTTTTTTTTATCATTCGTAGAGAAATGTCGCTTTCTAGAAAAGTTCTTAGAATTTAATTTTCTACAAATCTAGATTCTTTCGAAATTGGTCCAGCCACCAGGAGATGAGTTTCTATTCTGACTATAATAGTTAAGATTTTAGAATTCTCCGCTTTTATTAACCTCAATATCAAGCTGCATTCAAAATTTCATGTTGATATCATGAATGGAAGTACTATTTTTTTTAGTTTTAAATTTTCATACGACACAATCCATTCGTTAGTTCGATTTAGCGTTATGTACAATTTCGATTAATTTTTCCCATGTAACTTTTTTTTTATCATTCGTAGAGAAATGTCGCATTCTAGAAAAGTTCTTAGAATTTAATTTTCTACAAATCTAGATTCTTTCGAAATTGGTCCAGCCACCAGGAGATGAGTTTCTATTCTGACTATAATAGTTAAGATTTTAGAATTCTCCGCTTTTATTAACCTCAATATCAAGCTGCATTCAAAATTTCATGTTGATATCATGAATGGAAGTACTATTTTTTTTAGTTTTAAATTTTCATACGACACAATCCATTCGTTAGTTCGATTTAGCGTTATGTACAATTTCGATTAATTTTTCCCATGTAACTTTTTTTTTATCATTCGTAGAGAAATGTCGCTTTCTAGAAAAGTTCTTAGAATTTAATTTTCTACAAATCTAGATTCTTTCGAAATTGGTCCAGCCACCAGGAGATGAGTTTCTATTCCGACTATAATAGTTAAGATTTTAGAATTCTCCGCTTTTATTAACCTCAATATCAAGCTGCATTCAAAATTTCATGTTGATATCATGAATGGAAGTACTAATTTTTTTAGTTTTAAATTTTCATACGACACAATCCATTCGTTAGTTCGATTTAGCGTTATGTACAATTTCGATTAATTTTTCCCATGTAACTTTTTTTTTATCATTCGTAGAGAAATGTCGCTTTCTAGAAAAGTTCTTAGAATTTAATTTTCTACAAATCTAGATTCTTTCGAAATTGGTCCAGCCACCAGGAGATGAGTTTCTATTCTGACTATAATAGTTAAGATTTTAGAATTCTCCGCTTTTATTAACCTCAATATCAAGCTGCATTCAAAATTTCATGTTGATATCATGAATGGAAGTACTATTTTTTTTAGTTTTAAATTTTCATACGACACAATCCATTCGTTAGTTCGATTTAGCGTTATGTACAATTTCGATTAATTTTTCCCATGTAACTTTTTTTTTATCATTCGTAGAGAAATGTCGCTTTCTAGAAAAGTTCTTAGAATTTAATTTTCTACAAATCTAGATTCTTTCGAAATTGGTCCAGCCACCAGGAGATGAGTTTCTATTCTGACTATAATAGTTAAGATTTTAGAATTCTCCGCTTTTATTAACCTCAATATCAAGCTGCATTCAAAATTTCATGTTGATATCATGAATGGAAGTACTATTTTTTTTAGTTTTAAATTTTCATACGACACAATCCATTCGTTAGTTCGATTTAGCGTTATGTACAATTTCGATTAATTTTTCCCATGTAACTTTTTTTTTATCATTCGTAGAGAAATGTCGCATTCTAGAAAAGTTCTTAGAATTTAATTTTCTACAAATCTAGATTCTTTCGAAATTGGTCCAGCCACCAGGAGATGAGTTTCTATTCTGACTATAATAGTTAAGATTTTAGAATTCTCCGCTTTTATTAACCTCAATATCAAGCTGCATTCAAAATTTCATGTTGATATCATGAATGGAAGTACTATTTTTTTTAGTTTTAAATTTTCATACGACACAATCCATTCGTTAGTTCGATTTAGCGTTATGTACAATTTCGATTAATTTTTCCCATGTAACTTTTTTTTTATCATTCGTAGAGAAATGTCGCATTCTAGAAAAGTTCTTAGAATTTAATTTTCTACAAATCTAGATTCTTTCGAAATTGGTCCAGCCACCAGGAGATGAGTTTCTATTCCGACTATAATAGTTAAGATTTTAGAATTCTCCGCTTTTATTAACCTCAATATCAAGCTGCATTCAAAATTTCATGTTGATATCATGAATGGAAGTACTAATTTTTTTAGTTTTAAATTTTCATACGACACAATCCATTCGTTAGTTCGATTTAGCGTTATGTACAATTTCGATTAATTTTTCCCATGTAACTTTTTTTTTATCATTCGTAGAGAAATGTCGCATTCTAAAAAAGTTCTTAGAATTTAATTTTCTACAAATCTAGATTCTTTCGAAATTGGTCCAGCCACCAGGAGATGAGTTTCTATTCCGACTATAATAGTTAAGATTTTAGAATTCTCCGCTTTTATTAACCTCAATATCAAGCTGCATTCAAAATTTCATGTTGATATCATGAATGGAAGTACTAATTTTTTTAGTTTTAAATTTTCATACGACACAATCCATTCGTTAGTTCGATTTAGCGTTATGTACAATTTCGATTAATTTTTCCCATGTAACTTTTTTTTTTATCATTCGTAGAGAAATGTCGCTTTCTAGAAAAGTTCTTAGAATTTAATTTTCTACAAATCTAGATTCTTTCGAAATTGGTCCAGCCACCAGGAGATGAGTTTCTATTCTGACTATAATAGTTAAGATTTTAGAATTCTCCGCTTTTATTAACCTCAATATCAAGCTGCATTCAAAATTTCATGTTGATATCATGAATGGAAGTACTATTTTTTTTAGTTTTAAATTTTCATACGACACAATCCATTCGTTAGTTCGATTTAGCGTTATGTACAATTTCGATTAATTTTTCCCATGTAACTTTTTTTTTATCATTCGTAGAGAAATGTCGCATTCTAGAAAAGTTCTTAGAATTTAATTTTCTACAAATCTAGATTCTTTCGAAATTGGTCCAGCCACCAGGAGATGAGTTTCTATTCTGACTATAATAGTTAAGATTTTAGAATTCTCCGCTTTTATTAACCTCAATATCAAGCTGCATTCAAAATTTCATGTTGATATCATGAATGGAAGTACTATTTTTTTTAGTTTTAAATTTTCATACGACACAATCCATTCGTTAGTTCGATTTAGCGTTATGTACAATCTCGATTAATTTTTCCCATGTAACTTTTTTTTTATCATTCGTAGAGAAATGTCGCATTCTAGAAAAGTTCTTAGAATTTAATTTTCTACAAATCTAGATTCTTTCGAAATTGGTCCAGCCACCAGGAGATGAGTTTCTATTCTGACTATAATAGTTAAGATTTTAGAATTCTCCGCTTTTATTAACCTCAATATCAAGCTGCATTCAAAATTTCATGTTGATATCATGAATGGAAGTACTATTTTTTTTAGTTTTAAATTTTCATACGACACAATCCATTCGTTAGTTCGATTTAGCGTTATGTACAATTTCGATTAATTTTTCCCATGTAACTTTTTTTTTATCATTCGTAGAGAAATGTCGCATTCTAGAAAAGTTCTTAGAATTTAATTTTCTACAAATCTAGATTCTTTCGAAATTGGTCCAGCCACCAGGAGATGAGTTTCTATTCTGACTATAATAGTTAAGATTTTAGAATTCTCCGCTTTTATTAACCTCAATATCAAGCTGCATTCAAAATTTCATGTTGATATCATGAATGGAAGTACTAATTTTTTTAGTTTTAAATTTTCATACGACACAATCCATTCGTTAGTTCGATTTAGCGTTATGTACAATTTCGATTAATTTTTCCCATGTAACTTTTTTTTTATCATTCGTAGAGAAATGTCGCTTTCTAGAAAAGTTCTTAGAATTTAATTTTCTACAAATCTAGATTCTTTCGAAATTGGTCCAGCCACCAGGAGATGAGTTTCTATTCTGACTATAATAGTTAAGATTTTAGAATTCTCCGCTTTTATTAACCTCAATATCAAGCTGCATTCAAAATTTCATGTTGATATCATGAATGGAAGTACTATTTTTTTTAGTTTTAAATTTTCATACGACACAATCCATTCGTTAGTTCGATTTAGCGTTATGTACAATTTCGATTAATTTTTCCCATGTAACTTTTTTTTTATCATTCGTAGAGAAATGTCGCATTCTAGAAAAGTTCTTAGAATTTAATTTTCTACAAATCTAGATTCTTTCGAAATTGGTCCAGCCACCAGGAGATGAGTTTCTATTCTGACTATAATAGTTAAGATTTTAGAATTCTCCGCTTTTATTAACCTCAATATCAAGCTGCATTCAAAATTTCATGTTGATATCATGAATGGAAGTACTATTTTTTTTAGTTTTAAATTTTCATACGACACAATCCATTCGTTAGTTCGATTTAGCGTTATGTACAATTTCGATTAATTTTTCCCATGTAACTTTTTTTTTATCATTCGTAGAGAAATGTCGCATTCTAGAAAAGTTCTTAGAATTTAATTTTCTACAAATCTAGATTCTTTCGAAATTGGTCCAGCCACCAGGAGATGAGTTTCTATTCTGACTATAATAGTTAAGATTTTAGAATTCTCCGCTTTTATTAACCTCAATATCAAGCTGCATTCAAAATTTCATGTTGATATCATGAAT
Organism: Nephrotoma appendiculata; assembly: GCA_947310385.1. NCBI lineage: Eukaryota > Metazoa > Arthropoda > Insecta > Diptera > Tipulidae > Nephrotoma > Nephrotoma appendiculata. The sequence continues at coordinate 59,611 of CAMZJQ010000173.1, read as the reverse complement.
GGAAGTACTATTTTTTTTAGTTTTAAATTTTCATACGACACAATCCATTCGTTAGTTCGATTTAGCGTTATGTACAATTTCGATTAATTTTTCCCATGTAACTTTTTTTTTATCATTCGTAGAGAAATGTCGCTTTCTAGAAAAGTTCTTAGAATTTAATTTTCTACAAATCTAGATTCTTTCGAAATTGGTCCAGCCACCAGGAGATGAGTTTCTATTCTGACTATAATAGTTAAGATTTTAGAATTCTCCGCTTTTATTAACCTCAATATCAAGCTGCATTCAAAATTTCATGTTGATATCATGAATGGAAGTACTATTTTTTTTAGTTTTAAATTTTCATACGACACAATCCATTCGTTAGTTCGATTTAGCGTTATGTACAATTTCGATTAATTTTTCCCATGTAACTTTTTTTTTATCATTCGTAGAGAAATGTCGCATTCTAGAAAAGTTCTTAGAATTTAATTTTCTACAAATCTAGATTCTTTCGAAATTGGTCCAGCCACCAGGAGATGAGTTTCTATTCCGACTATAATAGTTAAGATTTTAGAATTCTCCGCTTTTATTAACCTCAATATCAAGCTGCATTCAAAATTTCATGTTGATATCATGAATGGAAGTACTAATTTTTTTAGTTTTAAATTTTCATACGACACAATCCATTCGTTAGTTCGATTTAGCGTTATGTACAATTTCGATTAATTTTTCCCATGTAACTTTTTTTTTATCATTCGTAGAGAAATGTCGCATTCTAGAAAAGTTCTTAGAATTTAATTTTCTACAAATCTAGATTCTTTCGAAATTGGTCCAGCCACCAGGAGATGAGTTTCTATTCTGACTATAATAGTTAAGATTTTAGAATTCTCCGCTTTTATTAACCTCAATATCAAGCTGCATTCAAAATTTCATGTTGATATCATGAATGGAAGTACTATTTTTTTTAGTTTTAAATTTTCATACGACACAATCCATTCGTTAGTTCGATTTAGCGTTATGTACAATTTCGATTAATTTTTCCCATGTAACTTTTTTTTATCATTCGTAGAGAAATGTCGCATTCTAGAAAAGTTCTTAGAATTTAATTTTCTACAAATCTAGATTCTTTCGAAATTGGTCCAGCCACCAGGAGATGAGTTTCTATTCTGACTATAATAGTTAAGATTTTAGAATTCTCCGCTTTTATTAACCTCAATATCAAGCTGCATTCAAAATTTCATGTTGATATCATGAATGGAAGTACTATTTTTTTTAGTTTTAAATTTTCATACGACACAATCCATTCGTTAGTTCGATTTAGCGTTATGTACAATTTCGATTAATTTTTCCCATGTAACTTTTTTTTTATCATTCGTAGAGAAATGTCGCATTCTAGAAAAGTTCTTAGAATTTAATTTTCTACAAATCTAGATTCTTTCGAAATTGGTCCAGCCACCAGGAGATGAGTTTCTATTCTGACTATAATAGTTAAGATTTTAGAATTCTCCGCTTTTATTAACCTCAATATCAAGCTGCATTCAAAATTTCATGTTGATATCATGAATGGAAGTACTATTTTTTTTAGTTTTAAATTTTCATACGACACAATCCATTCGTTAGTTCGATTTAGCGTTATGTACAATTTCGATTAATTTTTCCCATGTAACTTTTTTTTATCATTCGTAGAGAAATGTCGCATTCTAGAAAAGTTCTTAGAATTTAATTTTCTACAAATCTAGATTCTTTCGAAATTGGTCCAGCCACCAGGAGATGAGTTTCTATTCTGACTATAATAGTTAAGATTTTAGAATTCTCCGCTTTTATTAACCTCAATATCAAGCTGCATTCAAAATTTCATGTTGATATCATGAATGGAAGTACTATTTTTTTTAGTTTTAAATTTTCATACGACACAATCCATTCGTTAGTTCGATTTAGCGTTATGTACAATTTCGATTAATTTTTCCCATGTAACTTTTTTTTATCATTCGTAGAGAAATGTCGCTTTCTAGAAAAGTTCTTAGAATTTAATTTTCTACAAATCTAGATTCTTTCGAAATTGGTCCAGCCACCAGGAGATGAGTTTCTATTCTGACTATAATAGTTAAGATTTTAGAATTCTCCGCTTTTATTAACCTCAATATCAAGCTGCATTCAAAATTTCATGTTGATATCATGAATGGAAGTACTAATTTTTTTAGTTTTAAATTTTCATACGACACAATCCATTCGTTAGTTCGATTTAGCGTTATGTACAATTTCGATTAATTTTTCCCATGTAACTTTTTTTTTATCATTCGTAGAGAAATGTCGCATTCTAGAAAAGTTCTTAGAATTTAATTTTCTACAAATCTAGATTCTTTCGAAATTGGTCCAGCCACCAGGAGATGAGTTTCTATTCTGACTATAATAGTTAAGATTTTAGAATTCTCCGCTTTTATTAACCTCAATATCAAGCTGCATTCAAAATTTCATGTTGATATCATGAATGGAAGTACTATTTTTTTTAGTTTTAAATTTTCATACGACACAATCCATTCGTTAGTTCGATTTAGCGTTATGTACAATTTCGATTAATTTTTCCCATGTAACTTTTTTTTTATCATTCGTAGAGAAATGTCGCATTCTAGAAAAGTTCTTAGAATTTAATTTTCTACAAATCTAGATTCTTTCGAAATTGGTCCAGCCACCAGGAGATGAGTTTCTATTCTGACTATAATAGTTAAGATTTTAGAATTCTCCGCTTTTATTAACCTCAATATCAAGCTGCATTCAAAATTTCATGTTGATATCATGAATGGAAGTACTATTTTTTTTAGTTTTAAATTTTCATACGACACAATCCATTCGTTAGTTCGATTTAGCGTTATGTACAATTTCGATTAATTTTTCCCATGTAACTTTTTTTTTATCATTCGTAGAGAAATGTCGCTTTCTAGAAAAGTTCTTAGAATTTAATTTTCTACAAATCTAGATTCTTTCGAAATTGGTCCAGCCACCAGGAGATGAGTTTCTATTCTGACTATAATAGTTAAGATTTTAGAATTCTCCGCTTTTATTAACCTCAATATCAAGCTGCATTCAAAATTTCATGTTGATATCATGAATGGAAGTACTATTTTTTTTAGTTTTAAATTTTCATACGACACAATCCATTCGTTAGTTCGATTTAGCGTTATGTACAATTTCGATTAATTTTTCCCATGTAACTTTTTTTTTATCATTCGTAGAGAAATGTCGCATTCTAGAAAAGTTCTTAGAATTTAATTTTCTACAAATCTAGATTCTTTCGAAATTGGTCCAGCCACCAGGAGATGAGTTTCTATTCTGACTATAATAGTTAAGATTTTAGAATTCTCCGCTTTTATTAACCTCAATATCAAGCTGCATTCAAAATTTCATGTTGATATCATGAATGGAAGTACTATTTTTTTTAGTTTTAAATTTTCATACGACACAATCCATTCGTTAGTTCGATTTAGCGTTATGTACAATTTCGATTAATTTTTCCCATGTAACTTTTTTTTTATCATTCGTAGAGAAATGTCGCTTTCTAGAAAAGTTCTTAGAATTTAATTTTCTACAAATCTAGATTCTTTCGAAATTGGTCCAGCCACCAGGAGATGAGTTTCTATTCTGACTATAATAGTTAAGATTTTAGAATTCTCCGCTTTTATTAACCTCAATATCAAGCTGCATTCAAAATTTCATGTTGATATCATGAATGGAAGTACTATTTTTTTTAGTTTTAAATTTTCATACGACACAATCCATTCGTTAGTTCGATTTAGCGTTATGTACAATTTCGATTAATTTTTCCCATGTAACTTTTTTTTTATCATTCCTAGAGAAATGTCGCATTCTAGAAAAGTTCTTAGAATTTAATTTTCTACAAATCTAGATTCTTTCGAAATTGGTCCAGCCACCAGGAGATGAGTTTCTATTCTGACTATAATAGTTAAGATTTTAGAATTCTCCGCTTTTATTAACCTCAATATCAAGCTGCATTCAAAATTTCATGTTGATATCATGAATGGAAGTACTATTTTTTTTAGTTTTAAATTTTCATACGACACAATCCATTCGTTAGTTCGATTTAGCGTTATGTACAATTTCGATTAATTTTTCCCATGTAACTTTTTTTTTATCATTCGTAGAGAAATGTCGCATTCTAAAAAAGTTCTTAGAATTTAATTTTCTACAAATCTATATAATATAATAAATAATATTTAATTTTCTACAAATCTAGATTCTTTCGAAATTGGTCCAGCCACCAGGAGATGAGTTTCTATTCTGACTATAATAGTTAAGATTTTAGAATTCTCCGCTTTTATTAACCTCAATATCAAGCTGCATTCAAAATTTCATGTTGATATCATGAATGGAAGTACTATTTTTTTTAGTTTTAAATTTTCATACGACACAATCCATTCGTTAGTTCGATTTAGCGTTATGTACAATTTCGATTAATTTTTCCCATGTAACTTTTTTTTTATCATTCGTAGAGAAATGTCGCATTCTAGAAAAGTTCTTAGAATTTAATTTTCTACAAATCTAGATTCTTTCGAAATTGGTCCAGCCACCAGGAGATGAGTTTCTATTCTGACTATAATAGTTAAAATTTTAGAATTCTCCGCTTTTATTAACCTCAATATCAAGCTGCATTCAAAATTTCATGTTGATATCATGAATGGAAGTACAATTTTTTTTAGTTTTAAATTTTCATACGACACAATCCATTCGTTAGTTCGATTTAGCGTTATGTACAATTTCGATTAATTTTTCCCATGTAACTTTTTTTTTATCATTCGTAGAGAAATGTCGCTTTCTAGAAAAGTTCTTAGAATTTAATTTTCTACAAATCTAGATTCTTTCGAAATTGGTCCAGCCACCAGGAGATGAGTTTCTATTCTGACTATAATAGTTAAGATTTTAGAATTCTCCGCTTTTATTAACCTCAATATCAAGCTGCATTCAAAATTTCATGTTGATATCATGAATGGAAGTACTATTTTTTTTAGTTTTAAATTTTCATACGACACAATCCATTCGTTAGTTCGATTTAGCGTTATGTACAATTTCGATTAATTTTTCCCATGTAACTTTTTTTTTATCATTCGTAGAGAAATGTCGCATTCTAGAAAAGTTCTTAGAATTTAATTTTCTACAAATCTAGATTCTTTCGAAATTGGTCCAGCCACCAGGAGATGAGTTTCTATTCCGACTATAATAGTTAAGATTTTAGAATTCTCCGCTTTTATTAACCTCAATATCAAGCTGCATTCAAAATTTCATGTTGATATCATGAATGGAAGTACTAATTTTTTTAGTTTTAAATTTTCATACGACACAATCCATTCGTTAGTTCGATTTAGCGTTATGTACAATTTCGATTAATTTTTCCCATGTAACTTTTTTTTTATCATTCGTAGAGAAATGTCGCTTTCTAGAAAAGTTCTTAGAATTTAATTTTCTACAAATCTAGATTCTTTCGAAATTGGTCCAGCCACCAGGAGATGAGTTTCTATTCTGACTATAATAGTTAAGATTTTAGAATTCTCCGCTTTTATTAACCTCAATATTAAGCTGCATTCAAAATTTCATGTTGATATCATGAATGGAAGTACTATTTTTTTTAGTTTTAAATTTTCATACGACACAATCCATTCGTTAGTTCGATTTAGCGTTATGTACAATTTCGATTAATTTTTCCTATGTAACTTTTTTTTTATCATTCGTAGAGAAATGTCGCATTCTAGAAAAGTTCTTAGAATTTAATTTTCTACAAATCTAGATTCTTTCGAAATTGGTCCAGCCACCAGGAGATGAGTTTCTATTCTGACTATAATAGTTAAGATTTTAGAATTCTCCGCTTTTATTAACCTCAATATCAAGCTGCATTCAAAATTTCATGTTGATATCATGAATGGAAGTACTATTTTTTTTAGTTTTAAATTTTCATACGACACAATCCATTCGTTAGTTCGATTTAGCGTTATGTACAATTTCGATTAATTTTTCCTATGTAACTTTTTTTTTATCATTCGTAGAGAAATGTCGCATTCTAGAAAAGTTCTTAGAATTTAATTTTCTACAAATCTAGATTCTTTCGAAATTGGTCCAGCCACCAGGAGATGAGTTTCTATTCTGACTATAATAGTTAAGATTTTAGAATTCTCCGCTTTTATTAACCTCAATATCAAGCTGCATTCAAAATTTCATGTTGATATCATGAATGGAAGTACTAATTTTTTAGTTTTAAATTTTCATACGACACAATCCATTCGTTAGTTCGATTTAGCGTTATGTACAATTTCGATTAATTTTTCCCATGTAACTTTTTTTTTATCATTCGTAGAGAAATGTCGCATTCTAGAAAAGTTCTTAGAATTTAATTTTCTACAAATCTAGATTCTTTCGAAATTGGTCCAGCCACCAGGAGATGAGTTTCTATTCTGACTATAATAGTTAAGATTTTAGAATTCTCCGCTTTTATTAACCTCAATATCAAGCTGCATTCAAAATTTCATGTTGATATCATGAATGGAAGTACTATTTTTTTTAGTTTTAAATTTTCATACGACACAATCCATTCGTTAGTTCGATTTAGCGTTATGTACAATTTCGATTAATTTTTCCCATGTTACTTTTTTTTTATCATTCGTAGAGAAATGTCGCATTCTAGAAAAGTTCTTAGAATTTAATTTTCTACAAATCTAGATTCTTTCGAATTGGTCCAGCCACCAGGAGATGAGTTTCTATTCCGACTATAATAGTTAAGATTTTAGAATTCTCCGCTTTTATTAACCTCAATATCAAGCTGCATTCAAAATTTCATGTTGATATCATGAATGGAAGTACTATTTTTTTTAGTTTTAAATTTTTCATACGACACAATCCATTCGTTAGTTCGATTTAGCGTTATGTACAATTTCGATTAATTTTTCCCATGTAACTTTTTTTTTAGAAATGTCGCATTCTAGAAAAGTTCTTAGAATTTAATTTTCTACAAATCTAGATTCTTTCGAAATTGGTCCAGCCACCAGGAGATGAGTTTCTATTCTGACTATAATAGTTAAGATTTTAGAATTCTCCGCTTTTATTAACCTCAATATCAAGCTGCATTCAAAATTTCATGTTGATATCATGAATGGAAGTACTATTTTTTTAGTTTTAAATTTTCATACGACACAATCCATTCGTTAGTTCGATTTAGCGTTATGTACAATTTCGATTAATTTTTTCCCATGTAACTTTTTTTTTATCATTCGTAGAGAAATGTCGCTTTCTAGAAAAGTTCTTAGAATTTAATTTTCTACAAATCTAGATTCTTTCGAAATTGGTCCAGCCACCAGGAGATGAGTTTCTATTCTGACTATAATAGTTAAGATTTTAGAATTCTCCGCTTTTATTAACCTCAATATCAAGCTGCATTCAAAATTTCATGTTGATATCATGAATGGAAGTACTATTTTTTTTAGTTTTAAATTTTCATACGACACAATCCATTCGTTAGTTCGATTTAGCGTTATGTACAATTTCGATTAATTTTTCCCATGTAACTTTTTTTTTATCATTCGTAGAGAAATGTCGCATTCTAGAAAAGTTCTTAGAATTTAATTTTCTACAAATCTAGATTCTTTCGAAATTGGTCCAGCCACCAGGAGATGAGTTTCTATTCTGACTATAATAGTTAAGATTTTAGAATTCTCCGCTTTTATTAACCTCAATATCAAGCTGCATTCAAAATTTCATGTTGATATCATGAATGGAAGTACTATTTTTTTTAGTTTTAAATTTTCATACGACACAATCCATTCGTTAGTTCGATTTAGCGTTATGTACAATTTCGATTAATTTTTCCCATGTAACTTTTTTTTTATCATTCGTAGAGAAATGTCGCATTCTAGAAAAGTTCTTAGAATTTAATTTTCTACAAATCTAGATTCTTTCGAAATTGGTCCAGCCACCAGGAGATGAGTTTCTATTCTGACTATAATAGTTAAGATTTTAGAATTCTCCGCTTTTATTAACCTCAATATCAAGCTGCATTCAAAATTTCATGTTGATATCATGAATGGAAGTACTATTTTTTTTAGTTTTAAATTTTCATACGACACAATCCATTCGTTAGTTCGATTTAGCGTTATGTACAATTTCGATTAATTTTTCCCATGTAACTTTTTTTTTATCATTCCTAGAGAAATGTCGCATTCTAGAAAAGTTCTTAGAATTTAATTTTCTACAAATCTAGATTCTTTCGAAATTGGTCCAGCCACCAGGAGATGAGTTTCTATTCCGACTATAATAGTTAAGATTTTAGAATTCTCCGCTTTTATTAACCTCAATATCAAGCTGCATTCAAAATTTCATGTTGATATCATGAATGGAAGTACTATTTTTTTTAGTTTTAAATTTTCATACGACACAATCCATTCGTTAGTTCGATTTAGCGTTATGTACAATTTCGATTAATTTTTCCCATGTAACTTTTTTTTTATCATTCGTAGAGAAATGTCGCATTCTAGAAAAGTTCTTAGAATTTAATTTTCTACAAATCTAGATTCTTTCGAAATTGGTCCAGCCACCAGGAGATGAGTTTCTATTCTGACTATAATAGTTAAGATTTTAGAATTCTCCGCTTTTATTAACCTCAATATCAAGCTGCATTCAAAATTTCATGTTGATATCATGAATGGAAGTACTATTTTTTTTAGTTTTAAATTTTCATACGACACAATCCATTCGTTAGTTCGATTTAGCGTTATGTACAATTTCGATTAATTTTTCCCATGTAACTTTTTTTTTATCATTCGTAGAGAAATGTCGCATTCTAGAAAAGTTCTTAGAATTTAATTTTCTACAAATCTAGATTCTTTCGAAATTGGTCCAGCCACCAGGAGATGAGTCTCTTTTCCGACTATAATAGTAAAGATTTTAGAATTCTCCGCTTTTATTAACCTCAATATCAAGCTGCATTCAAAATTTCATGTTGATATCATGAATGGAAGTACTAATTTTTTTAGTTTTAAATTTTCATACGACACAATCCATTCGTTAGTTCGATTTAGCGTTATGTACAATTTCGATTAATTTTTCCCATGTAACTTTTTTTTTATCATTCGTAGAGAAATGTCGCTTTCTAGAAAAGTTCTTAGAATTTAATTTTCTACAAATCTAGATTCTTTCGAAATTGGTCCAGCCACCAGGAGATGAGTTTCTATTCTGACTATAATAGTTAAGATTTTAGAATTCTCCGCTTTTATTAACCTCAATATCAAGCTGCATTCAAAATTTCATGTTGATATCATGAATGGAAGTACTATTTTTTTTAGTTTTAAATTTTCATACGACACAATCCATTCGTTAGTTCGATTTAGCGTTATGTACAATTTCGATTAATTTTTCCCATGTAACTTTTTTTTTATCATTCGTAGAGAAATGTCGCATTCTAGAAAAGTTCTTAGAATTTAATTTTCTACAAATCTAGATTCTTTCGAAATTGGTCCAGCCACCAGGAGATGAGTTTCTATTCTGACTATAATAGTTAAGATTTTAGAATTCTCCGCTTTTATTAACCTCAATATCAAGCTGCATTCAAAATTTCATGTTGATATCATGAATGGAAGTACTATTTTTTTTAGTTTTAAATTTTCATACGACACAATCCATTCGTTAGTTCGATTTAGCGTTATGTACAATTTCGATTAATTTTTCCCATGTAACTTTTTTTTTATCATTCGTAGAGAAATGTCGCATTCTAGAAAAGTTCTTAGAATTTAATTTTCTACAAATCTAGATTCTTTCGAAATTGGTCCAGCCACCAGGAGATGAGTTTCTATTCCGACTATAATAGTTAAGATTTTAGAATTCTCCGCTTTTATTAACCTCAATATCAAGCTGCATTCAAAATTTCATGTTGATATCATGAATGGAAGTACTAATTTTTTTAGTTTTAAATTTTCATACGACACAATCCATTCGTTAGTTCGATTTAGCGTTATGTACAATTTCGATTAATTTTTCCCATGTAACTTTTTTTTTATCATTCGTAGAGAAATGTCGCTTTCTAGAAAAGTTCCTTAGAATTTAATTTTCTACAAATCTAGATTCTTTCGAAATTGGTCCAGCCACCAGGAGATGAGTTTCTATTCTGACTATAATAGTTAAGATTTTAGAATTCTCCGCTTTTATTAACCTCAATATCAAGCTGCATTCAAAATTTCATGTTGATATCATGAATGGAAGTACTATTTTTTTTAGTTTTAAATTTTCATACGACACAATCCATTCGTTAGTTCGATTTAGCGTTATGTACAATTTCGATTAATTTTTCCCATGTAACTTTTTTTTTATCATTCCTAGAGAAATGTCGCATTCTAGAAAAGTTCTTAGAATTTAATTTTCTACAAATCTAGATTCTTTCGAAATTGGTCCAGCCACCAGGAGATGAGTTTCTATTCCGACTATAATAGTTAAGATTTTAGAATTCTCCGCTTTTATTAACCTCAATATCAAGCTGCATTCAAAATTTCATGTTGATATCATGAATGGAAGTACTATTTTTTTTAGTTTTAAATTTTCATACGACACAATCCATTCGTTAGTTCGATTTAGCGTTATGTACAATTTCGATTAATTTTTCCCATGTAACTTTTTTTTATCATTCGTAGAGAAATGTCGCATTCTAGAAAAGTTCTTAGAATTTAATTTTCTACAAATCTAGATTCTTTCGAAATTGGTCCAGCCACCAGGAGATGAGTTTCTATTCCGACTATAATAGTTAAGATTTTAGAATTCTCCGCTTTTATTAACCTCAATATCAAGCTGCATTCAAAATTTCATGTTGATATCATGAATGGAAGTACTAATTTTTTTAGTTTTAAATTTTCATACGACACAATCCATTCGTTAGTTCGATTTAGCGTTATGTACAATTTCGATTAATTTTTCCCATGTAACTTTTTTTTTTTATCATTCGTAGAGAAATGTCGCTTTCTAGAAAAGTTCTTAGAATTTAATTTTCTACAAATCTAGATTCTTTCGAAATTGGTCCAGCCACCAGGAGATGAGTTTCTATTCTGACTATAATAGTTAAGATTTTAGAATTCTCCGCTTTTATTAACCTCAATATTAAGCTGCATTCAAAATTTCATGTTGATATCATGAATGGAAGTACTATTTTTTTTAGTTTTAAATTTTCATACGACACAATCCATTCGTTAGTTCGATTTAGCGTTATGTACAATTTCGATTAATTTTTCCTATGTAACTTTTTTTTTATCATTCGTAGAGAAATGTCGCATTCTAGAAAAGTTCTTAGAATTTAATTTTCTACAAATCTAGATTCTTTCGAAATTGGTCCAGCCACCAGGAGATGAGTTTCTATTCTGACTATAATAGTTAAGATTTTAGAATTCTCCGCTTTTATTAACCTCAATATCAAGCTGCATTCAAAATTTCATGTTGATATCATGAATGGAAGTACTATTTTTTTTAGTTTTAAATTTTCATACGACACAATCCATTCGTTAGTTCGATTTAGCGTTATGTACAATTTCGATTAATTTTTCCTATGTAACTTTTTTTTTATCATTCGTAGAGAAATGTCGCATTCTAGAAAAGTTCTTAGAATTTAATTTTCTACAAATCTAGATTCTTTCGAAATTGGTCCAGCCACCAGGAGATGAGTTTCTATTCTGACTATAATAGTTAAGATTTTAGAATTCTCCGCTTTTATTAACCTCAATATCAAGCTGCATTCAAAATTTCATGTTGATATCATGAATGGAAGTACTAATTTTTTTAGTTTTAAATTTTCATACGACACAATCCATTCGTTAGTTCGATTTAGCGTTATGTACAATTTCGATTAATTTTTCCCATGTAACTTTTTTTTTATCATTCGTAGAGAAATGTCGCATTCTAGAAAAGTTCTTAGAATTTAATTTTCTACAAATCTAGATTCTTTCGAAATTGGTCCAGCCACCAGGAGATGAGTTTCTATTCTGACTATAATAGTTAAGATTTTAGAATTCTCCGCTTTTATTAACCTCAATATCAAGCTGCATTCAAAATTTCATGTTGATATCATGAATGGAAGTACTATTTTTTTTAGTTTTAAATTTTCATACGACACAATCCATTCGTTAGTTCGATTTAGCGTTATGTACAATTTCGATTAATTTTTCCCATGTTACTTTTTTTTTATCATTCGTAGAGAAATGTCGCATTCTAGAAAAGTTCTTAGAATTTAATTTTCTACAAATCTAGATTCTTTCGAAATTGGTCCAGCCACCAGGAGATGAGTTTCTATTCCGACTATAATAGTTAAGATTTTAGAATTCTCCGCTTTTATTAACCTCAATATCAAGCTGCATTCAAAATTTCATGTTGATATCATGAATGGAAGTACTATTTTTTTTAGTTTTAAATTTTCATACGACACAATCCATTCGTTAGTTCGATTTAGCGTTATGTACAATTTCGATTAATTTTTCCCATGTAACTTTTTTTTTATCATTCCTAGAGAAATGTCGCATTCTAGAAAAGTTCTTAGAATTTAATTTTCTACAAATCTAGATTCTTTCGAAATTGGTCCAGCCACCAGGAGATGAGTTTCTATTCTGACTATAATAGTTAAGATTTTAGAATTCTCCGCTTTTATTAACCTCAATATCAAGCTGCATTCAAAATTTCATGTTGATATCATGAATGGAAGTACTATTTTTTTTAGTTTTAAATTTGCATACGACACAATCCATTCGTTAGTTCGATTTAGCGTTATGTACAATTTCGATTAATTTTTCCCATGTAACTTTTTTTTTATCATTCGTAGAGAAATGTCGCATTCTAGAAAAGTTCTTAGAATTTAATTTTCTACAAATCTAGATTCTTTCGAAATTGGTCCAGCCACCAGGAGATGAGTTTCTATTCTGACTATAATAGTTAAGATTTTAGAATTCTCCGCTTTTATTAACCTCAATATCAAGCTGCATTCAAAATTGCATGTTGATATCATGAATGGAAGTACTATTTTTTTTAGTTTTAAATTTTCATACGACACAATCCATTCGTTAGTTCGATTTAGCGTTATGTACAATTTCGATTAATTTTTCCCATGTAACTTTTTTTTTATCATTCGTAGAGAAATGTCGCATTCTAGAAAAGTTCTTAGAATTTAATTTTCTACAAATCTAGATTCTTTCGAAATTGGTCCAGCCACCAGGAGATGAGTTTCTATTCTGACTATAATAGTTAAGATTTTAGAATTCTCCGCTTTTATTAACCTCAATATCAAGCTGCATTCAAAATTTCATGTTGATATCATGAATGGAAGTACTATTTTTTTTAGTTTTAAATTTTCATACGACACAATCCATTCGTTAGTTCGATTTAGCGTTATGTACAATTTCGATTAATTTTTCCCATGTAACTTTTTTTTTATCATTCGTAGAGAAATGTCGCATTCTAGAAAAGTTCTTAGAATTTAATTTTCTACAAATCTAGATTCTTTCGAAATTGGTCCAGCCACCAGGAGATGAGTTTCTATTCTGACTATAATAGTTAAGATTTTAGAATTCTCCGCTTTTATTAACCTCAATATCAAGCTGCATTCAAAATTTCATGTTGATATCATGAATGGAAGTACTATTTTTTTTAGTTTTAAATTTTCATACGACACAATCCATTCGTTAGTTCGATTTAGCGTTATGTACAATTTCGATTAATTTTTCCCATGTAACTTTTTTTTTATCATTCCTAGAGAAATGTCGCATTCTAGAAAAGTTCTTAGAATTTAATTTTCTACAAATCTAGATTCTTTCGAAATTGGTCCAGCCACCAGGAGATGAGTTTCTATTCCGACTATAATAGTTAAGATTTTAGAATTCTCCGCTTTTATTAACCTCAATATCAAGCTGCATTCAAAATTTCATGTTGATATCATGAATGGAAGTACTATTTTTTTTAGTTTTAAATTTTCATACGACACAATCCATTCGTTAGTTCGATTTAGCGTTATGTACAATTTCGATTAATTTTTCCCATGTAACTTTTTTTTTATCATTCGTAGAGAAATGTCGCATTCTAGAAAAGTTCTTAGAATTTAATTTTCTACAAATCTAGATTCTTTCGAAATTGGTCCAGCCACCAGGAGATGAGTTTCTATTCTGACTATAATAGTTAAGATTTTAGAATTCTCCGCTTTTATTAACCTCAATATCAAGCTGCATTCAAAATTTCATGTTGATATCATGAATGGAAGTACTATTTTTTTTAGTTTTAAATTTTCATACGACACAATCCATTCGTTAGTTCGATTTAGCGTTATGTACAATTTCGATTAATTTTTCCCATGTAACTTTTTTTTTATCATTCGTAGAGAAATGTCGCATTCTAGAAAAGTTCTTAGAATTTAATTTTCTACAAATCTAGATTCTTTCGAAATTGGTCCAGCCACCAGGAGATGAGTTTCTATTCCGACTATAATAGTAAAGATTTTAGAATTCTCCGCTTTTATTAACCTCAATATCAAGCTGCATTCAAAATTTCATGTTGATATCATGAATGGAAGTACTAATTTTTTTAGTTTTAAATTTTCATACGACACAATCCATTCGTTAGTTCGATTTAGCGTTATGTACAATTTCGATTAATTTTTCCCATGTAACTTTTTTTTTATCATTCGTAGAGAAATGTCGCTTTCTAGAAAAGTTCTTAGAATTTAATTTTCTACAAATCTAGATTCTTTCGAAATTGGTCCAGCCACCAGGAGATGAGTTTCTATTCTGACTATAATAGTTAAGATTTTAGAATTCTCCGCTTTTATTAACCTCAATATCAAGCTGCATTCAAAATTTCATGTTGATATCATGAATGGAAGTACTATTTTTTTTAGTTTTAAATTTTCATACGACACAATCCATTCGTTAGTTCGATTTAGCGTTATGTACAATTTCGATTAATTTTTCCCATGTAACTTTTTTTTTATCATTCGTAGAGAAATGTCGCATTCTAGAAAAGTTCTTAGAATTTAATTTTCTACAAATCTAGATTCTTTCGAAATTGGTCCAGCCACCAGGAGATGAGTTTCTATTCTGACTATAATAGTTAAGATTTTAGAATTCTCCGCTTTTATTAACCTCAATATCAAGCTGCATTCAAAATTTCATGTTGATATCATGAATGGAAGTACTATTTTTTTTAGTTTTAAATTTTCATACGACACAATCCATTCGTTAGTTCGATTTAGCGTTATGTACAATTTCGATTAATTTTTCCCATGTAACTTTTTTTTTATCATTCGTAGAGAAATGTCGCATTCTAGAAAAGTTCTTAGAATTTAATTTTCTACAAATCTAGATTCTTTCGAAATTGGTCCAGCCACCAGGAGATGAGTTTCTATTCCGACTATAATAGTTAAGATTTTAGAATTCTCCGCTTTTATTAACCTCAATATCAAGCTGCATTCAAAATTTCATGTTGATATCATGAATGGAAGTACTAATTTTTTTAGTTTTAAATTTTCATACGACACAATCCATTCGTTAGTTCGATTTAGCGTTATGTACAATTTCGATTAATTTTTCCCATGTAACTTTTTTTTTATCATTCGTAGAGAAATGTCGCTTTCTAGAAAAGTTCTTAGAATTTAATTTTCTACAAATCTAGATTCTTTCGAAATTGGTCCAGCCACCAGGAGATGAGTTTCTATTCTGACTATAATAGTTAAGATTTTAGAATTCTCCGCTTTTATTAACCTCAATATCAAGCTGCATTCAAAATTTCATGTTGATATCATGAATGGAAGTACTATTTTTTTTAGTTTTAAATTTTCATACGACACAATCCATTCGTTAGTTCGATTTAGCGTTATGTACAATTTCGATTAATTTTTCCCATGTAACTTTTTTTTTATCATTCCTAGAGAAATGTCGCATTCTAGAAAAGTTCTTAGAATTTAATTTTCTACAAATCTAGATTCTTTCGAAATTGGTCCAGCCACCAGGAGATGAGTTTCTATTCCGACTATAATAGTTAAGATTTTAGAATTCTCCGCTTTTATTAACCTCAATATCAAGCTGCATTCAAAATTTCATGTTGATATCATGAATGGAAGTACTATTTTTTTTATTTTATATTTTACTTTGGTTTTTATCAATTGTAATGGTGTATTGTGATTGTTCCGTATATTGGTCTATTTCAGCACTCTCGAATTAATTACACAACCGTAGGAAATTCTTCCATTTGCGTCAATCTGTATGACAACGACCATGATAATCGACACCTACTTATACACAATCAACTTCCCAACCACCCCATACATTTTTCTTTCCTTTAACGCTGGATCGCGGATAAATTTGAATTTTTTGACTTATAGATGGCTAATGTGTAAGAATCACAACAATCAGTTTCGAACAGACGAGATTAATGATTTGAAAAAATCAGTCTTCTCATCAGGTCGCGACGACTGATGTTGTTTATTACATTGAAAAATTTTCTATATATATAGACCATACCATGTAGTTGTACTACTAGCGAATTACTGCGTAGCGTACGAAATGTTTGATTCTTTCACATTTCCATCTATATTCTATTTTGACAATTAACTTTTCGAATTCACGAATTTTTATATTTTATATTTTACTTTGGTTTTTATCAATTGTAATGGTGTATTGTGATTGTTCCGTATATTGGTCTATTTCAGCACTCTCGAATTAATTACACAACCGTAGGAAATTCTTCCATTTGCGTCAATCTGTATGACAACGACCATGATAATCGACACCTACTTATACACAATCAACTTCCCAACCACCCCATACATTTTTCTTTCCTTTAACGCTGGATCGCGGATAAATTTGAATTTTTTGACTTATAGATGGCTAATGTGTAAGAATCACAACAATCAGTTTCGAACAGACGAGATTAATGATTTGAAAAAATCAGTCTTCTCATTTCCTACGGTTGTGTAATTAATTCGAGAGTGCTGAAATAGACCAATATACGGAACAATCACAATACACCATTACAATTGATAAAAACCAAAGTAAAATATAAAATATAAAAATTCGTGAATTCGAAAAGTTAATTGTCAAAATAGAATATAGATGGAAATGTGAAAGAATCAAAAATTTCGTACGCTACGCAGTAATTCGCTAGTAGTACAACTACATGGTATGGTCTATATATATAGAAAATATTTCAATGTAATAAACAACATCAGTCGTCGCGACCTGATGAGAAGACTGATTTTTTCAAATCATTAATCTCGTCTGTTCGAAACTGATTGTTGTGATTCTTACACATTAGCCATCTATAAGTCAAAAAATTCAAAAAAAAATCATATTTTTTTTAGTTTTAAATTTTCATACGACACAATCCATTCGTTAGTTCGATTTAGCGTTATGTACAATTTCGATTAATTTTTCCCATGTAACTTTTTTTTTATCATTCGTAGAGAAATGTCGCATTCTAGAAAAGTTCTTAGAATTTAATTTTCTACAAATCTAGATTCTTTCGAAATTGGTCCAGCCACCAGGAGATGAGTTTCTATTCTGACTATAATAGTTAAGATTTTAGAATTCTCCGCTTTTATTAACCTCAATATCAAGCTGCATTCAAAATTTCATGTTGATATCATGAATGGAAGTACTATTTTTTTTAGTTTTAAATTTTCATACGACACAATCCATTCGTTAGTTCGATTTAGCGTTATGTACAATTTCGATTAATTTTTCCCATGTAACTTTTTTTTTATCATTCGTAGAGAAATGTCGCATTCTAGAAAAGTTCTTAGAATTTAATTTTCTACAAATCTAGATTCTTTCGAAATTGGTCCAGCCACCAGGAGATGAGTTTCTATTCCGACTATAATAGTTAAGATTTTAGAATTCTCCGCTTTTATTAACCTCAATATCAAGCTGCATTCAAAATTTCATGTTGATATCATGAATGGAAGTACTATTTTTTTTAGTTTTAAATTTTCATACGACACAATCCATTCGTTAGTTCGATTTAGCGTTATGTACAATTTCGATTAATTTTTCCCATGTAACTTTTTTTTTATCATTCGTAGAGAAATGTCGCTTTCTAGAAAAGTTCTTAGAATTTAATTTTCTACAAATCTAGATTCTTTCGAAATTGGTCCAGCCACCAGGAGATGAGTTTCTATTCTGACTATAATAGTTAAGATTTTAGAATTCTCCGCTTTTATTAACCTCAATATCAAGCTGCATTCAAAATTTCATGTTGATATCATGAATGGAAGTACTATTTTTTTTAGTTTTAAATTTTCATACGACACAATCCATTCGTTAGTTCGATTTAGCGTTATGTACAATTTCGATTAATTTTTCCTATGTAACTTTTTTTTTATCATTCGTAGAGAAATGTCGCATTCTAGAAAAGTTCTTAGAATTTAATTTTCTACAAATCTAGATTCTTTCGAAATTGGTCCAGCCACCAGGAGATGAGTTTCTATTCTGACTATAATAGTTAAGATTTTAGAATTCTCCACTTTTATTAACCTCAATATCAAGCTGCATTCAAAATTTCATGTTGATATCATGAATGGAAGTACTATTTTTTTTAGTTTTAAATTTTCATACGACACAATCCATTCGTTAGTTCGATTTAGCGTTATGTACAATTTCGATTAATTTTTCCCATGTAACTTTTTTTTTATCATTCGTAGAGAAATGTCGCTTTCTAGAAAAGTTCTTAGAATTTAATTTTCTACAAATCTAGATTCTTTCGAAATTGGTCCAGCCACCAGGAGATGAGTTTCTATTCTGACTATAATAGTTAAGATTTTAGAATTCTCCGCTTTTATTAACCTCAATATCAAGCTGCATTCAAAATTTCATGTTGATATCATGAATGGAAGTACTAATTTTTTTAGTTTTAAATTTTCATACGACACAATCCATTCGTTAGTTCGATTTAGCGTTATGTACAATTTCGATTAATTTTTCCCATGTAACTTTTTTTTTATCATTCGTAGAGAAATGTCGCTTTCTAGAAAAGTTCTTAGAATTTAATTTTCTACAAATCTAGATTCTTTCGAAATTGGTCCAGCCACCAGGAGATGAGTTTCTATTCCGACTATAATAGTTAAGATTTTAGAATTCTCCGCTTTTATTAACCTCAATATCAAGCTGCATTCAAAATTTCATGTTGATATCATGAATGGAAGTACTATTTTTTTTAGTTTTAAATTTTCATACGACACAATCCATTCGTTAGTTCGATTTAGCGTTATGTACAATTTCGATTAATTTTTCCCATGTAACTTTTTTTTTATCATTCGTAGAGAAATGTCGCTTTCTAAAAAAGTTCTTAGAATTTAATTTTCTACAAATCTAGATTCTTTCGAAATTGGTCCAGCCACCAGGAGATGAGTTTCTATTCCGACTATAATAGTTAAGATTTTAGAATTCTCCGCTTTTATTAACCTCAATATCAAGCTGCATTCAAAATTTCATGTTGATATCATGAATGGAAGTACTATTTTTTTTAGTTTTAAATTTTCATACGACACAATCCATTCGTTAGTTCGATTTAGCGTTATGTACAATTTCGATTAATTTTTCCCATGTAACTTTTTTTTTATCATTCCTAGAGAAATGTCGCATTCTAGAAAAGTTCTTAGAATTTAATTTTCTACAAATCTAGATTCTTTCGAAATTGGTCCAGCCACCAGGAGATGAGTTTCTATTCTGACTATAATAGTTAAGATTTTAGAATTCTCCGCTTTTATTAACCTCAATATCAAGCTGCATTCAAAATTTCATGTTGATATCATGAATGGAAGTACTAATTTTTTTAGTTTTAAATTTTCATACGACACAATCCATTCGTTAGTTCGATTTAGCGTTATGTACAATTTCGATTAATTTTTCCCATGTAACTTTTTTTTTATCATTCGTAGAGAAATGTCGCATTCTAGAAAAGTTCTTAGAATTTAATTTTCTACAAATCTAGATTCTTTCGAAATTGGTCCAGCCACCAGGAGATGAGTTTCTATTCTGACTATAATAGTTAAGATTTTAGAATTCTCCGCTTTTATTAACCTCAATATCAAGCTGCATTCAAAATTTCATGTTGATATCATGAATGGAAGTACTATTTTTTTTAGTTTTAAATTTTCATACGACACAATCCATTCGTTAGTTCGATTTAGCGTTATGTACAATTTCGATTAATTTTTCCCATGTAACTTTTTTTTTATCATTCGTAGAGAAATGTCGCATTCTAGAAAAGTTCTTAGAATTTAATTTTCTACAAATCTATATAATATAATAAATAATATTTAATTTTCTACAAATCTAGATTCTTTCGAAATTGGTCCAGCCACCAGGAGATGAGTTTCTATTCTGACTATAATAGTTAAGATTTTAGAATTCTCCGCTTTTATTAACCTCAATATCAAGCTGCATTCAAAATTTCATGTTGATATCATGAATGGAAGTACTATTTTTTTTAGTTTTAAATTTTCATACGACACAATCCATTCGTTAGTTCGATTTAGCGTTATGTACAATTTCGATTAATTTTTCCCATGTAACTTTTTTTTTATCATTCGTAGAGAAATGTCGCTTTCTAGAAAAGTTCTTAGAATTTAATTTTCTACAAATCTAGATTCTTTCGAAATTGGTCCAGCCACCAGGAGATGAGTTTCTATTCTGACTATAATAGTTAAGATTTTAGAATTCTCCGCTTTTATTAACCTCAATATCAAGCTGCATTCAAAATTTCATGTTGATATCATGAATGGAAGTACTATTTTTTTTAGTTTTAAATTTTCATACGACACAATCCATTCGTTAGTTCGATTTAGCGTTATGTACAATTTCGATTAATTTTTCCCATGTAACTTTTTTTTTATCATTCGTAGAGAAATGTCGCATTCTAGAAAAGTTCTTAGAATTTAATTTTCTACAAATCTAGATTCTTTCGAAATTGGTCCAGCCACCAGGAGATGAGTTTCTATTCTGACTATAATAGTTAAGATTTTAGAATTCTCCGCTTTTATTAACCTCAATATCAAGCTGCATTCAAAATTTCATGTTGATATCATGAATGGAAGTACTATTTTTTTTAGTTTTAAATTTTCATACGACACAATCCATTCGTTAGTTCGATTTAGCGTTATGTACAATTTCGATTAATTTTTCCCATGTAACTTTTTTTTTATCATTCCTAGAGAAATGTCGCATTCTAGAAAAGTTCTTAGAATTTAATTTTCTACAAATCTAGATTCTTTCGAAATTGGTCCAGCCACCAGGAGATGAGTTTCTATTCTGACTATAATAGTTAAGATTTTAGAATTCTCCGCTTTTATTAACCTCAATATCAAGCTGCATTCAAAATTTCATGTTGATATCATGAATGGAAGTACTATTTTTTTTAGTTTTAAATTTTCATACGACACAATCCATTCGTTAGTTCGATTTAGCGTTATGTACAATTTCGATTAATTTTTCCCATGTAACTTTTTTTTTATCATTCGTAGAGAAATGTCGCTTTCTAGAAAAGTTCTTAGAATTTAATTTTCTACAAATCTAGATTCTTTCGAAATTGGTCCAGCCACCAGGAGATGAGTTTCTATTCTGACTATAATAGTTAAGATTTTAGAATTCTCCGCTTTTATTAACCTCAATATCAAGCTGCATTCAAAATTTCATGTTGATATCATGAATGGAAGTACTATTTTTTTTAGTTTTAAATTTTCATACGACACAATCCATTCGTTAGTTCGATTTAGCGTTATGTACAATTTCGATTAATTTTTCCCATGTAACTTTTTTTTTATCATTCGTAGAGAAATGTCGCTTTCTAGAAAAGTTCTTAGAATTTAATTTTCTACAAATCTAGATTCTTTCGAAATTGGTCCAGCCACCAGGAGATGAGTTTCTATTCTGACTATAATAGTTAAGATTTTAGAATTCTCCGCTTTTATTAACCTCAATATCAAGCTGCATTCAAAATTTCATGTTGATATCATGAATGGAAGTACTATTTTTTTTAGTTTTAAATTTTCATACGACACAATCCATTCGTTAGTTCGATTTAGCGTTATGTACAATTTCGATTAATTTTTCCCATGTAACTTTTTTTTTATCATTCGTAGAGAAATGTCGCATTCTAGAAAAGTTCTTAGAATTTAATTTTCTACAAATCTAGATTCTTTCGAAATTGGTCCAGCCACCAGGAGATGAGTTTCTATTCTGACTATAATAGTTAAGATTTTAGAATTCTCCGCTTTTATTAACCTCAATATCAAGCTGCATTCAAAATTTCATGTTGATATCATGAATGGAAGTACTATTTTTTTTAGTTTTAAATTTTCATACGACACAATCCATTCGTTAGTTCGATTTAGCGTTATGTACAATTTCGATTAATTTTTCCCATGTAACTTTTTTTTTATCATTCCTAGAGAAATGTCGCATTCTAGAAAAGTTCTTAGAATTTAATTTTCTACAAATCTATATAATATAATAAATAATATTTAATTTTCTACAAATCTAGATTCTTTCGAAATTGTCCAGCCACCAGGAGATGAGTTTCTATTCTGACTATAATAGTTAAGATTTTAGAATCCTCCGCTTTTATTAACCTCAATATCAAGCTGCATTCAAAATTTCATGTTGATATCATGAATGGAAGTACTATTTTTTTTAGTTTTAAATTTTCATACGACACAATCCATTCGTTAGTTCGATTTAGCGTTATGTACAATTTCGATTAATTTTTCCCATGTAACTTTTTTTTTATCATTCGTAGAGAAATGTCGCTTTCTAGAAAAGTTCTTAGAATTTAATTTTCTACAAATCTAGATTCTTTCGAAATTGGTCCAGCCACCAGGAGATGAGTTTCTACTCTGACTATAATAGTTAAGATTTTAGAATTCTCCGCTTTTATTAACCTCAATATCAAGCTGCATTCAAAATTTCATGTTGATATCATGAATGGAAGTACTATTTTTTTTAGTTTTAAATTTTCATACGACACAATCCATTCGTTAGTTCGATTTAGCGTTATGTACAATTTCGATTAATTTTTCCCATGTAACTTTTTTTTTATCATTCGTAGAGAAATGTCGCATTCTAGAAAAGTTCTTAGAATTTAATTTTCTACAAATCTAGATTCTTTCGAAATTGGTCCAGCCACCAGGAGATGAGTTTCTATTCTGACTATAATAGTTAAGATTTTAGAATTCTCCGCTTTTATTAACCTCAATATCAAGCTGCATTCAAAATTTCATGTTGATATCATGAATGGAAGTACTATTTTTTTTAGTTTTAAATTTTCATACGACACAATCCATTCGTTAGTTCGATTTAGCGTTATGTACAATTTCGATTAATTTTTCCCATGTAACTTTTTTTTTATCATTCGTAGAGAAATGTCGCTTTCTAGAAAAGTTCTTAGAATTTAATTTTCTACAAATCTAGATTCTTTCGAAATTGGTCCAGCCACCAGGAGATGAGTTTCTATTCTGACTATAATAGTTAAGATTTTAGAATTCTCCGCTTTTATTAACCTCAATATCAAGCTGCATTCAAAATTTCATGTTGATATCATGAATGGAAGTACTATTTTTTTTAGTTTTAAATTTTCATACGACACAATCCATTCGTTAGTTCGATTTAGCGTTATGTACAATTTCGATTAATTTTTCCCATGTAACTTTTTTTTTATCATTCGTAGAGAAATGTCGCTTTCTAGAAAAGTTCTTAGAATTTAATTTTCTACAAATCTAGATTCTTTCGAAATTGGTCCAGCCACCAGGAGATGAGTTTCTATTCTGACTATAATAGTTAAGATTTTAGAATTCTCCGCTTTTATTAACCTCAATATCAAGCTGCATTCAAAATTTCATGTTGATATCATGAATGGAAGTACTATTTTTTTTAGTTTTAAATTTTCATACGACACAATCCATTCGTTAGTTCGATTTAGCGTTATGTACAATTTCGATTAATTTTTCCCATGTAACTTTTTTTTTATCATTCCTAGAGAAATGTCGCATTCTAGAAAAGTTCTTAGAATTTAATTTTCTACAAATCTAGATTCTTTCGAAATTGGTCCAGCCACCAGGAGATGAGTTTCTATTCCGACTATAATAGTTAAGATTTTAGAATTCTCCGCTTTTATTAACCTCAATATCAAGCTGCATTCAAAATTTCATGTTGATATCATGAATGGAAGTACTATTTTTTTTAGTTTTAAATTTTCATACGACACAATCCATTCGTTAGTTCGATTTAGCGTTATGTACAATTTCGATTAATTTTTCCCATGTAACTTTTTTTTTATCATTCGTAGAGAAATGTCGCATTCTAGAAAAGTTCTTAGAATTTAATTTTCTACAAATCTAGATTCTTTCGAAATTGGTCCAGCCACCAGGAGATGAGTTTCTATTCTGACTATAATAGTTAAGATTTTAGAATTCTCCGCTTTTATTAACCTCAATATCAAGCTGCATTCAAAATTTCATGTTGATATCATGAATGGAAGTACTATTTTTTTTAGTTTTAAATTTTCATACGACACAATCCATTCGTTAGTTCGATTTAGCGTTATGTACAATTTCGATTAATTTTTCCCATGTAACTTTTTTTTTATCATTCGTAGAGAAATGTCGCTTTCTAGAAAAGTTCTTAGAATTTAATTTTCTACAAATCTAGATTCTTTCGAAATTGGTCCAGCCACCAGGAGATGAGTTTCTATTCCGACTATAATAGTTAAGATTTTAGAATTCTCCGCTTTTATTAACCTCAATATCAAGCTGCATTCAAAATTTCATGTTGATATCATGAATGGAAGTACTAATTTTTTTAGTTTTAAATTTTCATACGACACAATCCATTCGTTAGTTCGATTTAGCGTTATGTACAATTTCGATTAATTTTTCCCATGTAACTTTTTTTTTATCATTCGTAGAGAAATGTCACTTTCTAGAAAAGTTCTTAGAATTTAATTTTCTACAAATCTAGATTCTTTCGAAATTGGTCCAGCCACCAGGAGATGAGTTTCTATTCTGACTATAATAGTTAAGATTTTAGAATTCTCCGCTTTTATTAACCTCAATATCAAGCTGCATTCAAAATTTCATGTTGATATCATGAATGGAAGTACTATTTTTTTTAGTTTTAAATTTTCATACGACACAATCCATTCGTTAGTTCGATTTAGCGTTATGTACAATTTCGATTAATTTTTCCCATGTAACTTTTTTTTTATCATTCGTAGAGAAATGTCGCATTCTAGAAAAGTTCTTAGAATTTAATTTTCTACAAATCTAGATTCTTTCGAAATTGGTCCAGCCACCAGGAGATGAGTTTCTATTCTGACTATAATAGTTAAGATTTTAGAATTCTCCGCTTTTATTAACCTCAATATCAAGCTGCATTCAAAATTTCATGTTGATATCATGAATGGAAGTACTATTTTTTTTAGTTTTAAATTTTCATACGACACAATCCATTCGTTAGTTCGATTTAGCGTTATGTACAATTTCGATTAATTTTTCCCATGTAACTTTTTTTTTATCATTCGTAGAGAAATGAAGCATTCTAGAAAAGTTCTTAGAATTTAATTTTCTACAAATCTAGATTCTTTCGAAATTGGTCCAGCCACCAGGAGATGAGTTTCTATTCCGACTATAATAGTTAAGATTTTAGAATTCTCCGCTTTTATTAACCTCAATATCAAGCTGCATTCAAAATTTCATGTTGATATCATGAATGGAAGTACTAATTTTTTTAGTTTTAAATTTTCATACGACACAATCCATTCGTTAGTTCGATTTAGCGTTATGTACAATTTCGATTAATTTTTCCCATGTAACTTTTTTTTTATCATTCGTAGAGAAATGTCGCTTTCTAGAAAAGTTCTTAGAATTTAATTTTCTACAAATCTAGATTCTTTCGAAATTGGTCCAGCCACCAGGAGATGAGTTTCTATTCTGACTATAATAGTTAAGATTTTAGAATTCTCCGCTTTTATTAACCTCAATATCAAGCTGCATTCAAAATTTCATGTTGATATCATGAATGGAAGTACTATTTTTTTTAGTTTTAAATTTTCATACGACACAATCCATTCGTTAGTTCGATTTAGCGTTATGTACAATTTCGATTAATTTTTCCCATGTAACTTTTTTTTTATCATTCCTAGAGAAATGTCGCATTCTAGAAAAGTTCTTAGAATTTAATTTTCTACAAATCTAGATTCTTTCGAAATTGGTCCAGCCACCAGGAGATGAGTTTCTATTCCGACTATAATAGTTAAGATTTTAGAATTCTCCGCTTTTATTAACCTCAATATCAAGCTGCATTCAAAATTTCATGTTGATATCATGAATGGAAGTACTATTTTTTTTAGTTTTAAATTTTCATACGACACAATCCATTCGTTAGTTCGATTTAGCGTTATGTACAATTTCGATTAATTTTTCCCATGTAACTTTTTTTTTATCATTCGTAGAGAAATGTCGCATTCTAGAAAAGTTCTTAGAATTTAATTTTCTACAAATCTAGATTCTTTCGAAATTGGTCCAGCCACCAGGAGATGAGTTTCTATTCTGACTATAATAGTTAAGATTTTAGTATACTCCGCTTTTATTAACCTCAATATCAAGCTGCATTCAAAATTTCATGTTGATATCATGAATGGAAGTACTATTTTTTTTAGTTTTAAATTTTCATACGACACAATCCATTCGTTAGTTCGATTTAGCGTTATGTACAATTTCGATTAATTTTTCCCATGTAACTTTTTTTTTATCATTCGTAGAGAAATGTCGCTTTCTAGAAAAGTTCTTAGAATTTAATTTTCTACAAATCTAGATTCTTTCGAAATTGGTCCAGCCACCAGGAGATGAGTTTCTATTCCGACTATAATAGTTAAGATTTTAGAATTCTCCGCTTTTATTAACCTCAATATCAAGCTGCATTCAAAATTTCATGTTGATATCATGAATGGAAGTACTAATTTTTTTAGTTTTAAATTTTCATACGACACAATCCATTCGTTAGTTCGATTTAGCGTTATGTACAATTTCGATTAATTTTTCCCATGTAACTTTTTTTTATCATTCGTAGAGAAATGTCGCTTTCTAGAAAAGTTCTTAGAATTTAATTTTCTACAAATCTAGATTCTTTCGAAATTGGTCCAGCCACCAGGAGATGAGTTTCTATTCTGACTATAATAGTTAAGATTTTAGAATTCTCCGCTTTTATTAACCTCAATATCAAGCTGCATTCAAAATTTCATGTTGATATCATGAATGGAAGTACTATTTTTTTTAGTTTTAAATTTTCATACGACACAATCCATTCGTTAGTTCGATTTAGCGTTATGTACAATTTCGATTAATTTTTCCCATGTAACTTTTTTTTTATCATTCGTAGAGAAATGTCGCATTCTAGAAAAGTTCTTAGAATTTAATTTTCTACAAATCTAGATTCTTTCGAAATTGGTCCAGCCACCAGGAGATGAGTTTCTATTCTGACTATAATAGTTAAGATTTTAGAATTCTCCGCTTTTATTAACCTCAATATCAAGCTGCATTCAAAATTTCATGTTGATATCATGAATGGAAGTACTATTTTTTTTAGTTTTAAATTTTCATACGACACAATCCATTCGTTAGTTCGATTTAGCGTTATGTACAATTTCGATTAATTTTTCCCATGTAACTTTTTTTTATCATTCGTAGAGAAATGTCGCTTTCTAGAAAAGTTCTTAGAATTTAATTTTCTACAAATCTAGATTCTTTCGAAATTGGTCCAGCCACCAGGAGATGAGTTTCTATTCTGACTATAATAGTTAAGATTTTAGAATTCTCCGCTTTTATTAACCTCAATATCAAGCTGCATTCAAAATTTCATGTTGATATCATGAATGGAAGTACTAATTTTTTTAGTTTTAAATTTTCATACGACACAATCCATTCGTTAGTTCGATTTAGCGTTATGTACAATTTCGATTAATTTTTCCCATGTAACTTTTTTTTTATCATTCGTAGAGAAATGTCGCTTTCTAGAAAAGTTCTTAGAATTTAATTTTCTACAAATCTAGATTCTTTCGAAATTGGTCCAGCCACCAGGAGATGAGTTTCTATTCCGACTATAATAGTTAAGATTTTAGAATTCTCCGCTTTTATTAACCTCAATATCAAGCTGCATTCAAAATTTCATGTTGATATCATGAATGGAAGTACTATTTTTTTTAGTTTTAAATTTTCATACGACACAATCCATTCGTTAGTTCGATTTAGCGTTATGTACAATTTCGATTAATTTTTCCCATGTAACTTTTTTTTTATCATTCGTAGAGTAATGTCGCATTCTAAAAAAGTTCTTAGAATTTAATTTTCTACAAATCTAGATTCTTTCGAAATTGGTCCAGCCACCAGGAGATGAGTTTCTATTCCGACTATAATAGTTAAGATTTTAGAATTCTCCGCTTTTATTAACCTCAATATCAAGCTGCATTCAAAATTTCATGTTGATATCATGAATGGAAGTACTATTTTTTTTAGTTTTAAATTTTCATACGACACAATCCATTCGTTAGTTCGATTTAGCGTTATGTACAATTTCGATTAATTTTTCCCATGTAACTTTTTTTTTATCATTCCTAGAGAAATGTCGCTTTCTAGAAAAGTTCTTAGAATTTAATTTTCTACAAATCTAGATTCTTTCGAAATTGGTCCAGCCACCAGGAGATGAGTTTCTATTCTGACTATAATAGTTAAGATTTTAGAATTCTCCGCTTTTATTAACCTCAATATCAAGCTGCATTCAAAATTTCATGTTGATATCATGAATGGAAGTACTAATTTTTTTAGTTTTAAATTTTCATACGACACAATCCATTCGTTAGTTCGATTTAGCGTTATGTACAATTTCGATTAATTTTTCCCATGTAACTTTTTTTTTATCATTCGTAGAGAAATGTCGCATTCTAGAAAAGTTCTTAGAATTTAATTTTCTACAAATCTAGATTCTTTCGAAATTGGTCCAGCCACCAGGAGATGAGTTTCTATTCTGACTATAATAGTTAAGATTTTAGAATTCTCCGCTTTTATTAACCTCAATATCAAGCTGCATTCAAAATTTCATGTTGATATCATGAATGGAAGTACTATTTTTTTTAGTTTTAAATTTTCATACGACACAATCCATTCGTTAGTTCGATTTAGCGTTATGTACAATTTCGATTAATTTTGCCCATGTAACTTTTTTTTTATCATTCGTAGAGAAATGTCGCATTCTAGAAAAGTTCTTAGAATTTAATTTTCTACAAATCTATATAATATAATAAATAATATTTAATTTTCTACAAATCTAGATTCTTTCGAAATTGGTCCAGCCACCAGGAGATGAGTTTCTATTCTGACTATAATAGTTAAGATTTTAGAATTCTCCGCTTTTATTAACCTCAATATCAAGCTGCATTCAAAATTTCATGTTGATATCATGAATGGAAGTACTATTTTTTTTAGTTTTAAATTTTCATACGACACAATCCATTCGTTAGTTCGATTTAGCGTTATGTACAATTTCGATTAATTTTTCCCATGTAACTTTTTTTTTATCATTCGTAGAGAAATGTCGCTTTCTAGAAAAGTTCTTAGAATTTAATTTTCTACAAATCTAGATTCTTTCGAAATTGGTCCAGCCACCAGGAGATGAGTTTCTATTCTGACTATAATAGTTAAGATTTTAGAATTCTCCGCTTTTATTAACCTCAATATCAAGCTGCATTCAAAATTTCATGTTGATATCATGAATGGAAGTACTATTTTTTTTAGTTTTAAATTTTCATACGACACAATCCATTCGTTAGTTCGATTTAGCGTTATGTACAATTTCGATTAATTTTTCCCATGTAACTTTTTTTTTATCATTCGTAGAGAAATGTCGCATTCTAGAAAAGTTCTTAGAATTTAATTTTCTACAAATCTAGATTCTTTCGAAATTGGTCCAGCCACCAGGAGATGAGTTTCTATTCTGACTATAATAGTTAAGATTTTAGAATTCTCCGCTTTTATTAACCTCAATATCAAGCTGCATTCAAAATTTCATGTTGATATCATGAATGGAAGTACTATTTTTTTTAGTTTTAAATTTTCATACGACACAATCCATTCGTTAGTTCGATTTAGCGTTATGTACAATTTCGATTAATTTTTCCCATGTAACTTTTTTTTTATCATTCGTAGAGAAATGTCGCATTCTAGAAAAGTTCTTAGAATTTAATTTTCTACAAATCTAGATTCTTTCGAAATTGGTCCAGCCACCAGGAGATGAGTTTCTATTCTGAC
The DNA here is from genome assembly GCA_947310385.1 of Nephrotoma appendiculata. Taxonomy (NCBI): domain Eukaryota; kingdom Metazoa; phylum Arthropoda; class Insecta; order Diptera; family Tipulidae; genus Nephrotoma; species Nephrotoma appendiculata. Next base: position 29,286 of record CAMZJQ010000173.1, on the reverse strand, counting down.
TATAATAGTTAAGATTTTAGAATTCTCCGCTTTTATTAACCTCAATATCAAGCTGCATTCAAAATTTCATGTTGATATCATGAATGGAAGTACTATTTTTTTTAGTTTTAAATTTTCATACGACACAATCCATTCGTTAGTTCGATTTAGCGTTATGTACAATTTCGATTAATTTTTCCCATGTAACTTTTTTTTTATCATTCGTAGAGAAATGTCGCTTTCTAGAAAAGTTCTTAGAATTTAATTTTCTACAAATCTAGATTCTTTCGAAATTGGTCCAGCCACCAGGAGATGAGTTTCTATTCTGACTATAATAGTTAAGATTTTAGAATTCTCCGCTTTTATTAACCTCAATATCAAGCTGCATTCAAAATTTCATGTTGATATCATGAATGGAAGTACTATTTTTTTTAGTTTTAAATTTTCATACGACACAATCCATTCGTTAGTTCGATTTAGCGTTATGTACAATTTCGATTAATTTTTCCCATGTAACTTTTTTTTTATCATTCGTAGAGAAATGTCGCATTCTAGAAAAGTTCTTAGAATTTAATTTTCTACAAATCTAGATTCTTTCGAAATTGGTCCAGCCACCAGGAGATGAGTTTCTATTCTGACTATAATAGTTAAGATTTTAGAATTCTCCGCTTTTATTAACCTCAATATCAAGCTGCATTCAAAATTTCATGTTGATATCATGAATGGAAGTACTATTTTTTTTAGTTTTAAATTTTCATACGACACAATCCATTCGTTAGTTCGATTTAGCGTTATGTACAATTTCGATTAATTTTTCCCATGTAACTTTTTTTTTATCATTCGTAGAGAAATGTCGCATTCTAGAAAAGTTCTTAGAATTTAATTTTCTACAAATCTAGATTCTTTCGAAATTGGTCCAGCCACCAGGAGATGAGTTTCTATTCTGACTATAATAGTTAAGATTTTAGAATTCTCCGCTTTTATTAACCTCAATATCAAGCTGCATTCAAAATTTCATGTTGATATCATGAATGGAAGTACTATTTTTTTTAGTTTTAAATTTTCATACGACACAATCCATTCGTTAGTTCGATTTAGCGTTATGTACAATTTCGATTAATTTTTCCCATGTAACTTTTTTTTTATCATTCGTAGAGAAATGTCGCTTTCTAGAAAAGTTCTTAGAATTTAATTTTCTACAAATCTAGATTCTTTCGAAATTGGTCCAGCCACCAGGAGATGAGTTTCTATTCTGACTATAATAGTTAAGATTTTAGAATTCTCCGCTTTTATTAACCTCAATATCAAGCTGCATTCAAAATTTCATGTTGATATCATGAATGGAAGTACTATTTTTTTTAGTTTTAAATTTTCATACGACACAATCCATTCGTTAGTTCGATTTAGCGTTATGTACAATTTCGATTAATTTTTCCCATGTAACTTTTTTTTTATCATTCGTAGAGAAATGTCGCATTCTAGAAAAGTTCTTAGAATTTAATTTTCTACAAATCTAGATTCTTTCGAAATTGGTCCAGCCACCAGGAGATGAGTTTCTATTCTGACTATAATAGTTAAGATTTTAGAATTCTCCGCTTTTATTAACCTCAATATCAAGCTGCATTCAAAATTTCATGTTGATATCATGAATGGAAGTACTATTTTTTTTAGTTTTAAATTTTCATACGACACAATCCATTCGTTAGTTCGATTTAGCGTTATGTACAATTTCGATTAATTTTTCCCATGTAACTTTTTTTTTATCATTCGTAGAGAAATGTCGCATTCTAGAAAAGTTCTTAGAATTTAATTTTCTACAAATCTAGATTCTTTCGAAATTGGTCCAGCCACCAGGAGATGAGTTTCTATTCTGACTATAATAGTTAAGATTTTAGAATTCTCCGCTTTTATTAACCTCAATATCAAGCTGCATTCAAAATTTCATGTTGATATCATGAATGGAAGTACTATTTTTTTTAGTTTTAAATTTTCATACGACACAATCCATTCGTTAGTTCGATTTAGCGTTAAGTACAATTTCGATTAATTTTTCCCATGTAACTTTTTTTTTATCATTCCTAGAGAAATGTCGCATTCTAGAAAAGTTCTTAGAATTTAATTTTCTACAAATCTATATAATATAATAAATAATATTTAATTTTCTACAAATCTAGATTCTTTCGAAATTGTCCAGCCACCAGGAGATGAGTTTCTATTCTGACTATAATAGTTAAGATTTTAGAATTCTCCGCTTTTATTAACCTCAATATCAAGCTGCATTCAAAATTTCATGTTGATATCATGAATGGAAGTACTATTTTTTTTAGTTTTAAATTTTCATACGACACAATCCATTCGTTAGTTCGATTTAGCGTTATGTACAATTTCGATTAATTTTTCCCATGTAACTTTTTTTTTATCATTCCTAGAGAAATGTCGCATTCTAGAAAAGTTCTTAGAATTTAATTTTCTACAAATCTAGATTCTTTCGAAATTGGTCCAGCCACCAGGAGATGAGTTTCTATTCTGACTATAATAGTTAAGATTTTAGAATTCTCCGCTTTTATTAACCTCAATATCAAGCTGCATTCAAAATTTCATGTTGATATCATGAATGGAAGTACTATTTTTTTTAGTTTTAAATTTTCATACGACACAATCCATTCGTTAGTTCGATTTAGCGTTATGTACAATTTCGATTAATTTTTCCCATGTAACTTTTTTTTTTATCATTCGTAGAGAAATGTCGCATTCTAGAAAAGTTCTTAGAATTTAATTTTCTACAAATCTAGATTCTTTCGAAATTGGTCCAGCCACCAGGAGATGAGTTTCTATTCTGACTATAATAGTTAAGATTTTAGAATTCTCCGCTTTTATTAACCTCAATATCAAGCTGCATTCAAAATTTCATGTTGATATCATGAATGGAAGTACTATTTTTTTTAGTTTTAAATTTTCATACGACACAATCCATTCGTTAGTTCGATTTAGCGTTATGTACAATTTCGATTAATTTTTCCCATGTAACTTTTTTTTTATCATTCCTAGAGAAATGTCGCATTCTAGAAAAGTTCTTAGAATTTAATTTTCTACAAATCTATATAATATAATAAATAATATTTAATTTTCTACAAATCTAGATTCTTTCGAAATTGTCCAGCCACCAGGAGATGAGTTTCTATTCTGACTATAATAGTTAAGATTTTAGAATTCTCCGCTTTTATTAACCTCAATATCAAGCTGCATTCAAAATTTCATGTTGATATCATGAATGGAAGTACTATTTTTTTTAGTTTAAATTTTCATACGACACAATCCATTCGTTAGTTCGATTTAGCGTTATGTACAATTTCGATTAATTTTTCCCATGTAACTTTTTTTTTATCATTCGTAGAGAAATGTCGCATTCTAGAAAAGTTCTTAGAATTTAATTTTCTACAAATCTAGATTCTTTCGAAATTGGTCCAGCCACCAGGAGATGAGTTTCTATTCTGACTATAATAGTTAAGATTTTAGAATTCTCCGCTTTTATTAACCTCAATATCAAGCTGCATTCAAAATTCATGTTGATATCATGAATGGAAGTACTATTTTTTTTAGTTTTAAATTTTCATACGACACAATCCATTCGTTAGTTCGATTTAGCGTTATGTACAATTTCGATTAATTTTTCCCATGTAACTTTTTTTTTATCATTCGTAGAGAAATGTCGCTTTCTAGAAAAGTTCTTAGAATTTAATTTTCTACAAATCTAGATTCTTTCGAAATTGGTCCAGCCACCAGGAGATGAGTTTCTATTCTGACTATAATAGTTAAGATTTTAGAATTCTCCGCTTTTATTAACCTCAATATCAAGCTGCATTCAAAATTTCATGTTGATATCATGAATGGAAGTACTATTTTTTTTAGTTTTAAATTTTCATACGACACAATCCATTCGTTAGTTCGATTTAGCGTTATGTACAATTTCGATTAATTTTTCCCATGTAACTTTTTTTTTATCATTCGTAGAGAAATGTCGCTTTCTAGAAAAGTTCTTAGAATTTAATTTTCTACGAAATCTAGATTCTTTCGAAATTGGTCCAGCCACCAGGAGATGAGTTTCTATTCTGACTATAATAGTTAAGATTTTAGAATTCTCCGCTTTTATTAACCTCAATATCAAGCTGCATTCAAAATTTCATGTTGATATCATGAATGGAAGTACTATTTTTTTTAGTTTTAAATTTTCATACGACACAATCCATTCGTTAGTTCGATTTAGCGTTATGTACAATTTCGATTAATTTTTTCCCATGTAACTTTTTTTTTATCATTCGTAGAGAAATGTCGCATTCTAAAAAAGTTCTTAGAATTTAATTTTCTACAAATCTAGATTCTTTCGAAATTGGTCAGCCACCAGGAGATGAGTTTCTATTCTGACTATAATAGTTAAGATTTTAGAATTCTCCGCTTTTATTAACCTCAATATCAAGCTGCATTCAAAATTTCATGTTGATATCATGAATGGAAGTACTATTTTTTTTAGTTTTAAATTTTCATACGACACAATCCATTCGTTAGTTCGATTTAGCGTTATGTACAATTTCGATTAATTTTTCCCATGTAACTTTTTTTTTATCATTCGTAGAGAAATGTCGCTTTCTAGAAAAGTTCTTAGAATTTAATTTTCTACAAATCTAGATTCTTTCGAAATTGGTCCAGCCACCAGGAGATGAGTTTCTATTCTGACTATAATAGTTAAGATTTTAGAATTCTCCGCTTTTATTAACCTCAATATCAAGCTGCATTCAAAATTTCATGTTGATATCATGAATGGAAGTACTATTTTTTTTAGTTTTAAATTTTCATACGACACAATCCATTCGTTAGTTCGATTTAGCGTTATGTACAATTTCGATTAATTTTTCCCATGTAACTTTTTTTTTATCATTCGTAGAGAAATGTCGCATTCTAGAAAAGTTCTTAGAATTTAATTTTCTACAAATCTAGATTCTTTCGAAATTGGTCCAGCCAACCAGGAGATGAGTTTCTATTCTGACTATAATAGTTAGATTTTAGAATTCTCCGCTTTTATTAACCTCAATATCAAGCTGCATTCAAAATTTCATGTTGATATCATGAATGGAAGTACTATTTTTTTTAGTTTTAAATTTTCATACGACACAATCCATTCGTTAGTTCGATTTAGCGTTATGTACAATTTCGATTAATTTTTCCCATGTAACTTTTTTTTTATCATTCCTAGAGAAATGTCGCATTCTAGAAAAGTTCTTAGAATTTAATTTTCTACAAATCTATATAATATAATAAATAATATTTAATTTTCTACAAATCTAGATTCTTTCGAAATTGTCCAGCCACCAGGAGATGAGTTTCTATTCTGACTATAATAGTTAAGATTTTAGAATTCTCCGCTTTTATTAACCTCAATATCAAGCTGCATTCAAAATTTCATGTTGATATCATGAATGGAAGTACTATTTTTTTTAGTTTTAAATTTTCATACGACACAATCCATTCGTTAGTTCGATTTAGCGTTATGTACAATTTCGATTAATTTTTCCCATGTAACTTTTTTTTTATCATTCCTAGAGAAATGTCGCATTCTAGAAAAGTTCTTAGAATTTAATTTTCTACAAATCTATATAATATAATAAATAATATTTAATTTTCTACAAATCTAGATTCTTTCGAAATTGTCCAGCCACCAGGAGATGAGTTTCTATTCTGACTATAATAGTTAAGATTTTAGAATTCTCCGCTTTTATTAACCTCAATATCAAGCTGCATTCAAAATTTCATGTTGATATCATGAATGGAAGTACTATTTTTTTTAGTTTTAAATTTTCATACGACACAATCCATTCGTTAGTTCGATTTAGCGTTATGTACAATTTCGATTAATTTTTCCCATGTAACTTTTTTTTTATCATTCGTAGAGAAATGTCGCATTCTAGAAAAGTTCTTAGAATTTAATTTTCTACAAATCTAGATTCTTCGAAATTGGTCCAGCCACCAGGAGATGAGTTTCTATTCTGACTATAATAGTTAAGATTTTAGAATTCTCCGCTTTTATTAACCTCAATATCAAGCTGCATTCAAAATTTCATGTTGATATCATGAATGGAAGTACTATTTTTTTTTAGTTTTAAATTTTCATACGACACAATCCATTCGTTAGTTCGATTTAGCGTTATGTACAATTTCGATTAATTTTTCCCATGTAACTTTTTTTTTATCATTCGTAGAGAAATGTCGCTTTCTAGAAAAGTTCTTAGAATTTAATTTTCTACAAATCTAGATTCTTTCGGAAATTGGTCCAGCCACCAGGAGATGAGTTTCTATTCTGACTATAATAGTTAAGATTTTAGAATTCTCCGCTTTTATTAACCTCAATATCAAGCTGCATTCAAAATTTCATGTTGATATCATGAATGGAAGTACTATTTTTTTTAGTTTTAAATTTTCATACGACACAATCCATTCGTTAGTTCGATTTAGCGTTATGTACAATTTCGATTAATTTTTCCCATGTAACTTTTTTTTTATCATTCGTAGAGAAATGTCGCTTTCTAGAAAAGTTCTTAGAATTTAATTTTCTACAAATCTAGATTCTTTCGAAATTGGTCCAGCCACCAGGAGATGAGTTTCTATTCTGACTATAATAGTTAAGATTTTAGAATTCTCCGCTTTTATTAACCTCAATATCAAGCTGCATTCAAAATTTCATGTTGATATCATGAATGGAAGTACTATTTTTTTTAGTTTTAAATTTTCATACGACACAATCCATTCGTTAGTTCGATTTAGCGTTATGTACAATTTCGATTAATTTTTCCCATGTAACTTTTTTTTATCATTCGTAGAGAAATGTCGCTTTCTAGAAAAGTTCTTAGAATTTAATTTTCTACAAATCTAGATTCTTTCGAAATTGGTCCAGCCACCAGGAGATGAGTTTCTATTCTGACTATAATAGTTAAGATTTTAGAATTCTCCGCTTTTATTAACCTCAATATCAAGCTGCATTCAAAATTTCATGTTGATATCATGAATGGAAGTACTATTTTTTTTAGTTTTAAATTTTCATACGACACAATCCATTCGTTAGTTCGATTTAGCGTTATGTACAATTTCGATTAATTTTTCCCATGTAACTTTTTTTTTATCATTCGTAGAGAAATGTCGCTTTCTAGAAAAGTTCTTAGAATTTAATTTTCTACAAATCTAGATTCTTTCGAAATTGGTCCAGCCACCAGGAGATGAGTTTCTATTCTGACTATAATAGTTAAGATTTTAGAATTCTCCGCTTTTATTAACCTCAATATCAAGCTGCATTCAAAATTTCATGTTGATATCATGAATGGAAGTACTATTTTTTTTAGTTTTAAATTTTCATACGACACAATCCATTCGTTAGTTCGATTTAGCGTTATGTACAATTTCGATTAATTTTTCCCATGTAACTTTTTTTTTATCATTCGTAGAGAAATGTCGCATTCTAGAAAAGTTCTTAGAATTTAATTTTCTACAAATCTAGATTCTTTCGAAATTGGTCCAGCCACCAGGAGATGAGTTTCTATTCTGACTATAATAGTTAAGATTTTAGAATTCTCCGCTTTTATTAACCTCAATATCAAGCTGCATTCAAAATTTCATGTTGATATCATGAATGGAAGTACTATTTTTTTTAGTTTTAAATTTTCATACGACACAATCCATTCGTTAGTTCGATTTAGCGTTATGTACAATTTCGATTAATTTTTCCCATGTAACTTTTTTTTTATCATTCCTAGAGAAATGTCGCATTCTAGAAAAGTTCTTAGAATTTAATTTTCTACAAATCTATATAATATAATAAATAATATTTAATTTTCTACAAATCTAGATTCTTTCGAAATTGTCCAGCCACCAGGAGATGAGTTTCTATTCTGACTATAATAGTTAAGATTTTAGAATTCTCCGCTTTTATTAACCTCAATATCAAGCTGCATTCAAAATTTCATGTTGATATCATGAATGGAAGTACTATTTTTTTTAGTTTTAAATTTTCATACGACACAATCCATTCGTTAGTTCGATTTAGCGTTATGTACAATTTCGATTAATTTTTCCCATGTAACTTTTTTTTTATCATTCCTAGAGAAATGTCGCATTCTAGAAAAGTTCTTAGAATTTAATTTTCTACAAATCTAGATTCTTTCGAAATTGGTCCAGCCACCAGGAGATGAGTTTCTATTCTGACTATAATAGTTAAGATTTTAGAATTCTCCGCTTTTATTAACCTCAATATCAAGCTGCATTCAAAATTTCATGTTGATATCATGAATGGAAGTACTATTTTTTTTAGTTTTAAATTTTCATACGACACAATCCATTCGTTAGTTCGATTTAGCGTTATGTACAATTTCGATTAATTTTTCCCATGTAACTTTTTTTTTATCATTCGTAGAGAAATGTCGCATTCTAGAAAAGTTCTTAGAATTTAATTTTCTACAAATCTAGATTCTTTCGAAATTGGTCCAGCCACCAGGAGATGAGTTTCTATTCTGACTATAATAGTTAAGATTTTAGAATTCTCCGCTTTTATTAACCTCAATATCAAGCTGCATTCAAAATTTCATGTTGATATCATGAATGGAAGTACTATTTTTTTTAGTTTTAAATTTTCATACGACACAATCCATTCGTTAGTTCGATTTAGCGTTATGTACAATTTCGATTAATTTTTCCCATGTAACTTTTTTTTTATCATTCCTAGAGAAATGTCGCATTCTAGAAAAGTTCTTAGAATTTAATTTTCTACAAATCTATATAATATAATAAATAATATTTAATTTTCTACAAATCTAGATTCTTTCGAAATTGTCCAGCCACCAGGAGATGAGTTTCTATTCTGACTATAATAGTTAAGATTTTAGAATTCTCCGCTTTTATTAACCTCAATATCAAGCTGCATTCAAAATTTCATGTTGATATCATGAATGGAAGTACTATTTTTTTTAGTTTTAAATTTTCATACGACACAATCCATTCGTTAGTTCGATTTAGCGTTATGTACAATTTCGATTAATTTTTCCCATGTAACTTTTTTTTTATCATTCGTAGAGAAATGTCGCATTCTAGAAAAGTTCTTAGAATTTAATTTTCTACAAATCTAGATTCTTTCGAAATTGGTCCAGCCACCAGGAGATGAGTTTCTATTCTGACTATAATAGTTAAGATTTTAGAATTCTCCGCTTTTATTAACCTCAATATCAAGCTGCATTCAAAATTTCATGTTGATATCATGAATGGAAGTGCTATTTTTTTTAGTTTTAAATTTTCATACGACACAATCCATTCGTTAGTTCGATTTAGCGTTATGTACAATTTCGATTAATTTTTCCCATGTAACTTTTTTTTTATCATTCGTAGAGAAATGTCGCTTTCTAGAAAAGTTCTTAGAATTTAATTTTCTACAAATCTAGATTCTTTCGAAATTGGTCCAGCCACCAGGAGATGAGTTTCTATTCTGACTATAATAGTTAAGATTTTAGAATTCTCCGCTTTTATTAACCTCAATATCAAGCTGCATTCAAAATTTCATGTTGATATCATGAATGGAAGTACTATTTTTTTTAGTTTTAAATTTTCATACGACACAATCCATTCGTTAGTTCGATTTAGCGTTATGTACAATTTCGATTAATTTTTCCCATGTAACTTTTTTTTTATCATTCGTAGAGAAATGTCGCTTTCTAGAAAAGTTCTTAGAATTTAATTTTCTACAAATCTAGATTCTTTCGAAATTGGTCCAGCCACCAGGAGATGAGTTTCTATTCTGACTATAATAGTTAAGATTTTAGAATTCTCCGCTTTTATTAACCTCAATATCAAGCTGCATTCAAAATTTCATGTTGATATCATGAATGGAAGTACTATTTTTTTTAGTTTTAAATTTTCATACGACACAATCCATTCGTTAGTTCGATTTAGCGTTATGTACAATTTCGATTAATTTTTCCCATGTAACTTTTTTTTTATCATTCGTAGAGAAATGTCGCATTCTAAAAAAGTTCTTAGAATTTAATTTTCTACAAATCTAGATTCTTTCGAAATTGGTCCAGCCACCAGGAGATGAGTTTCTATTCTGACTATAATAGTTAAGATTTTAGAATTCTCCGCTTTTATTAACCTCAATATCAAGCTGCATTCAAAATTTCATGTTGATATCATGAATGGAAGTACTATTTTTTTTAGTTTTAAATTTTCATACGACACAATCCATTCGTTAGTTCGATTTAGCGTTATGTACAATTTCGATTAATTTTTCCCATGTAACTTTTTTTTTATCATTCGTAGAGAAATGTCGCTTTCTAGAAAAGTTCTTAGAATTTAATTTTCTACAAATCTAGATTCTTTCGAAATTGGTCCAGCCACCAGGAGATGAGTTTCTATTCTGACTATAATAGTTAAGATTTTAGAATTCTCCGCTTTTATTAACCTCAATATCAAGCTGCATTCAAAATTTCATGTTGATATCATGAATGGAAGTACTATTTTTTTTAGTTTTAAATTTTCATACGACACAATCCATTCGTTAGTTCGATTTAGCGTTATGTACAATTTCGATTAATTTTTCCCATGTAACTTTTTTTTTATCATTCGTAGAGAAATGTCGCTTTCTAGAAAAGTTCTTAGAATTTAATTTTCTACAAATCTAGATTCTTTCGAAATTGGTCCAGCCACCAGGAGATGAGTTTCTATTCTGACTATAATAGTTAAGATTTTAGAATTCTCCGCTTTTATTAACCTCAATATCAAGCTGCATTCAAAATTTCATGTTGATATCATGAATGGAAGTACTATTTTTTTTAGTTTTAAATTTTCATACGACACAATCCATTCGTTAGTTCGATTTAGCGTTATGTACAATTTCGATTAATTTTTCCCATGTAACTTTTTTTTTATCATTCGTAGAGAAATGTCGCTTTCTAGAAAAGTTCTTAGAATTTAATTTTCTACAAATCTAGATTCTTTCGAAATTGGTCCAGCCACCAGGAGATGAGTTTCTATTCTGACTATAATAGTTAAGATTTTAGAATTCTCCGCTTTTATTAACCTCAATATCAAGCTGCATTCAAAATTTCATGTTGATATCATGAATGGAAGTACTATTTTTTTTAGTTTTAAATTTTCATACGACACAATCCATTCGTTAGTTCGATTTAGCGTTATGTACAATTTCGATTAATTTTTCCCATGTAACTTTTTTTTTATCATTCCTAGAGAAATGTCGCTTTCTAGAAAAGTTCTTAGAATTTAATTTTCTACAAATCTAGATTCTTTCGAAATTGGTCCAGCCACCAGGAGATGAGTTTCTATTCTGACTATAATAGTTAAGATTTTAGAATTCTCCGCTTTTATTAACCTCAATATCAAGCTGCATTCAAAATTTCATGTTGATATCATGAATGGAAGTACTATTTTTTTTAGTTTTAAATTTTCATACGACACAATCCATTCGTTAGTTCGATTTAGCGTTATGTACAATTTCGATTAATTTTTCCCATGTAACTTTTTTTTTATCATTCGTAGAGAAATGTCGCATTCTAGAAAAGTTCTTAGAATTTAATTTTCTACAAATCTAGATTCTTTCGAAATTGGTCCAGCCACCAGGAGATGAGTTTCTATTCTGACTATAATAGTTAAGATTTTAGAATTCTCCGCTTTTATTAACCTCAATATCAAGCTGCATTCAAAATTTCATGTTGATATCATGAATGGAAGTACTATTTTTTTTAGTTTTAAATTTTCATACGACACAATCCATTCGTTAGTTCGATTTAGCGTTATGTACAATTTCGATTAATTTTTCCCATGTAACTTTTTTTTTATCATTCGTAGAGAAATGTCGCTTTCTAGAAAAGTTCTTAGAATTTAATTTTCTACAAATCTAGATTCTTTCGAAATTGGTCCAGCCACCAGGAGATGAGTTTCTATTCTGACTATAATAGTTAAGATTTTAGAATTCTCCGCTTTTATTAACCTCAATATCAAGCTGCATTCAAAATTTCATGTTGATATCATGAATGGAAGTACTATTTTTTTTAGTTTTAAATTTTCATACGACACAATCCATTCGTTAGTTCGATTTAGCGTTATGTACAATTTCGATTAATTTTTCCCATGTAACTTTTTTTTTATCATTCGTAGAGAAATGTCGCATTCTAGAAAAGTTCTTAGAATTTAATTTTCTACAAATCTAGATTCTTTCGAAATTGGTCCAGCCACCAGGAGATGAGTTTCTATTCTGACTATAATAGTTAAGATTTTAGAATTCTCCGCTTTTATTAACCTCAATATCAAGCTGCATTCAAAATTTCATGTTGATATCATGAATGGAAGTACTATTTTTTTTAGTTTTAAATTTTCATACGACACAATCCATTCGTTAGTTCGATTTAGCGTTATGTACAATTTCGATTAATTTTTCCCATGTAACTTTTTTTTTATCATTCGTAGAGAAATGTCGCTTTCTAGAAAAGTTCTTAGAATTTAATTTTCTACAAATCTAGATTCTTTCGAAATTGGTCCAGCCACCAGGAGATGAGTTTCTATTCTGACTATAATAGTTAAGATTTTAGAATTCTCCGCTTTTATTAACCTCAATATCAAGCTGCATTCAAAATTTCATGTTGATATCATGAATGGAAGTACTATTTTTTTTAGTTTTAAATTTTCATACGACACAATCCATTCGTTAGTTCGATTTAGCGTTATGTACAATTTCGATTAATTTTTCCCATGTAACTTTTTTTTTATCATTCGTAGAGAAATGTCGCTTTCTAGAAAAGTTCTTAGAATTTAATTTTCTACAAATCTAGATTCTTTCGAAATTGGTCCAGCCACCAGGAGATGAGTTTCTATTCTGACTATAATAGTTAAGATTTTAGAATTCTCCGCTTTTATTAACCTCAATATCAAGCTGCATTCAAAATTTCATGTTGATATCATGAATGGAAGTACTAATTTTTTTAGTTTTAAATTTTCATACGACACAATCCATTCGTTAGTTCGATTTAGCGTTATGTACAATTTCGATTAATTTTTCCCATGTAACTTTTTTTTTATCATTCGTAGAGAAATGTCGCATTCTAGAAAAGTTCTTAGAATTTAATTTTCTACAAATCTAGATTCTTTCGAAATTGGTCCAGCCACCAGGAGATGAGTTTCTATTCTGACTATAATAGTTAAGATTTTAGAATTCTCCGCTTTTATTAACCTCAATATCAAGCTGCATTCAAAATTTCATGTTGATATCATGAATGGAAGTACTATTTTTTTTAGTTTTAAATTTTCATACGACACAATCCATTCGTTAGTTCGATTTAGCGTTATGTACAATTTCGACTAATTTTTCCCATGTAACTTTTTTTTTATCATTCGTAGAGAAATGTCGCTTTCTAGAAAAGTTCTTAGAATTTAATTTTCTACAAATCTAGATTCTTTCGAAATTGGTCCAGCCACCAGGAGATGAGTTTCTATTCTGACTATAATAGTTAAGATTTTAGAATTCTCCGCTTTTATTAACCTCAATATCAAGCTGCATTCAAAATTTCATGTTGATATCATGAATGGAAGTACTATTTTTTTTAGTTTTAAATTTTCATACGACACAATCCATTCGTTAGTTCGATTTAGCGATATGTACAATTTCGATTAATTTTTCCCATGTAACTTTTTTTTTATCATTCGTAGAGAAATGTCGCTTTCTAGAAAAGTTCTTAGAATTTAATTTTCTACAAATCTAGATTCTTTCGAAATTGGTCCAGCCACCAGGAGATGAGTTTCTATTCTGACTATAATAGTTAAGATTTTAGAATTCTCCGCTTTTATTAACCTCAATATCAAGCTGCATTCAAAATTTCATGTTGATATCATGAATGGAAGTACTATTTTTTTTAGTTTTAAATTTTCATACGACACAATCCATTCGTTAGTTCGATTTAGCGTTATGTACAATTTCGATTAATTTTTCCCATGTAACTTTTTTTTTATCATTCGTAGAGAAATGTCGCTTTCTAGAAAAGTTCTTAGAATTTAATTTTCTACAAATCTAGATTCTTTCGAAATTGGTCCAGCCACCAGGAGATGAGTTTCTATTCCGACTATAATAGTTAAGATTTTAGAATTCTCCGCTTTTATTAACCTCAATATCAAGCTGCATTCAAAATTTCATGTTGATATCATGAATGGAAGTACTATTTTTTTTAGTTTTAAATTTTCATACGACACAATCCATTCGTTAGTTCGATTTAGCGTTATGTACAATTTCGATTAATTTTTCCCATGTAACTTTTTTTTTATCATTCGTAGAGAAATGTCGCTTTCTAGAAAAGTTCTTAGAATTTAATTTTCTACAAATCTAGATTCTTTCGAAATTGGTCCAGCCACCAGGAGATGAGTTTCTATTCCGACTATAATAGTTAAGATTTTAGAATTCTCCGCTTTTATTAACCTCAATATCAAGCTGCATTCAAAATTTCATGTTGATATCATGAATGGAAGTACTATTTTTTTTAGTTTTAAATTTTCATACGACACAATCCATTCGTTAGTTCGATTTAGCGTTATGTACAATTTCGATTAATTTTTCCCATGTAACTTTTTTTTTATCATTCGTAGAGAAATGTCGCTTTCTAGAAAAGTTCTTAGAATTTAATTTTCTACAAATCTAGATTCTTTCGAAATTGGTCCAGCCACCAGGAGATGAGTTTCTATTCTGACTATAATAGTTAAGATTTTAGAATTCTCCGCTTTTATTAACCTCAATATCAAGCTGCATTCAAAATTTCATGTTGATATCATGAATGGAAGTACTATTTTTTTTAGTTTTAAATTTTCATACGACACAATCCATTCGTTAGTTCGATTTAGCGTTATGTACAATTTCGATTAATTTTTCCCATGTAACTTTTTTTTTATCATTCGTAGAGAAATGTCGCATTCTAGAAAAGTTCTTAGAATTTAATTTTCTACAAATCTAGATTCTTTCGAAATTGGTCCAGCCACCAGGAGATGAGTTTCTATTCTGACTATAATAGTTAAGATTTTAGAATTCTCCGCTTTTATTAACCTCAATATCAAGCTGCATTCAAAATTTCATGTTGATATCATGAATGGAAGTACTATTTTTTTTAGTTTTAAATTTTCATACGACACAATCCATTCGTTAGTTCGATTTAGCGTTATGTACAATTTCGATTAATTTTTCCCATGTAACTTTTTTTTTATCATTCGTAGAGAAATGTCGCTTTCTAGAAAAGTTCTTAGAATTTAATTTTCTACAAATCTAGATTCTTTCGAAATTGGTCCAGCCACCAGGAGATGAGTTTCTATTCTGACTATAATAGTTAAGATTTTAGAATTCTCCGCTTTTATTAACCTCAATATCAAGCTGCATTCAAAATTTCATGTTGATATCATGAATGGAAGTACTATTTTTTTTAGTTTTAAATTTTCATACGACACAATCCATTCGTTAGTTCGATTTAGCGTTATGTACAATTTCGATTAATTTTTCCCATGTAACTTTTTTTTTATCATTCGTAGAGAAATGTCGCTTTCTAGAAAAGTTCTTAGAATTTAATTTTCTACAAATCTAGATTCTTTCGAAATTGGTCCAGCCACCAGGAGATGAGTTTCTATTCCGACTATAATAGTTAAGATTTTAGAATTCTCCGCTTTTATTAACCTCAATATCAAGCTGCATTCAAAATTTCATGTTGATATCATGAATGGAAGTACTATTTTTTTTAGTTTTAAATTTTCATACGACACAATCCATTCGTTAGTTCGATTTAGCGTTATGTACAATTTCGATTAATTTTTCCCATGTAACTTTTTTTTTATCATTCGTAGAGAAATGTCGCATTCTAGAAAAGTTCTTAGAATTTAATTTTCTACAAATCTAGATTCTTTCGAAATTGGTCCAGCCACCAGGAGATGAGTTTCTATTCTGACTATAATAGTTAAGATTTTAGAATTCTCCGCTTTTATTAACCTCAATATCAAGCTGCATTCAAAATTTCATGTTGATATCATGAATGGAAGTACTATTTTTTTTAGTTTTAAATTTTCATACGACACAATCCATTCGTTAGTTCGATTTAGCGTTATGTACAATTTCGATTAATTTTTCCCATGTAACTTTTTTTTTATCATTCGTAGAGAAATGTCGCATTCTAGAAAAGTTCTTAGAATTTAATTTTCTACAAATCTAGATTCTTTCGAAATTGGTCCAGCCACCAGGAGATGAGTTTCTATTCTGACTATAATAGTTAAGATTTTAGAATTCTCCGCTTTTATTAACCTCAATATCAAGCTGCATTCAAAATTTCATGTTGATATCATGAATGGAAGTACTATTTTTTTTAGTTTTAAATTTTCATACGACACAATCCATTCGTTAGTTCGATTTAGCGTTATGTACAATTTCGATTAATTTTTCCCATGTAACTTTTTTTTTATCATTCGTAGAGAAATGTCGCTTTCTAGAAAAGTTCTTAGAATTTAATTTTCTACAAATCTAGATTCTTTCGAAATTGGTCCAGCCACCAGGAGATGAGTTTCTATTCTGACTATAATAGTTAAGATTTTAGAATTCTCCGCTTTTATTAACCTCAATATCAAGCTGCATTCAAAATTTCATGTTGATATCATGAATGGAAGTACTATTTTTTTTAGTTTTAAATTTTCATACGACACAATCCATTCGTTAGTTCGATTTAGCGTTATGTACAATTTCGATTAATTTTTCCCATGTAACTTTTTTTTTATCATTCGTAGAGAAATGTCGCATTCTAAAAAAGTTCTTAGAATTTAATTTTCTACAAATCTATATAATATAATAAATAATATTTAATTTTCTACAAATCTAGATTCTTTCGAAATTGGTCCAGCCACCAGGAGATGAGTTTCTATTCTGACTATAATAGTTAAGATTTTAGAATTCTCCGCTTTTATTAACCTCAATATCAAGCTGCATTCAAAATTTCATGTTGATATCATGAATGGAAGTACTATTTTTTTTAGTTTTAAATTTTCATACGACACAATCCATTCGTTAGTTCGATTTAGCGTTATGTACAATTTCGATTAATTTTTCCCATGTAACTTTTTTTTTATCATTCGTAGAGAAATGTCGCATTCTAGAAAAGTTCTTAGAATTTAATTTTCTACAAATTTAGATTCTTTCGAAATTGGTCCAGCCACCAGGAGATGAGTTTCTATTCTGACTATAATAGTTAAGATTTTAGAATTCTCCGCTTTTATTAACCTCAATATCAAGCTGCATTCAAAATTTCATGTTGATATCATGAATGGAAGTACTATTTTTTTTAGTTTTAAATTTTCATACGACACAATCCATTCGTTAGTTCGATTTAGCGTTATGTACAATTTCGATTAATTTTTCCCATGTAACTTTTTTTTTATCATTCGTAGAGAAATGTCGCATTCTAGAAAAGTTCTTAGAATTTAATTTTCTACAAATCTAGATTCTTTCGAAATTGGTCCAGCCACCAGGAGATGAGTTTCTATTCTGACTATAATAGTTAAGATTTTAGAATTCTCCGCTTTTATTAACCTCAATATCAAGCTGCATTCAAAATTTCATGTTGATATCATGAATGGAAGTACTATTTTTTTTAGTTTTAAATTTTCATACGACACAATCCATTCGTTAGTTCGATTTAGCGTTATGTACAATTTCGATTAATTTTTCCCATGTAACTTTTTTTTTATCATTCGTAGAGAAATGTCGCATTCTAGAAAAGTTCTTAGAATTTAATTTTCTACAAATCTAGATTCTTTCGAAATTGGTCCAGCCACCAGGAGATGAGTTTCTATTCTGACTATAATAGTTAAGATTTTAGAATTCTCCGCTTTTATTAACCTCAATATCAAGCTGCATTCAAAATTTCATGTTGATATCATGAATGTAAGTACTATTTTTTTTAGTTTTAAATTTTCATACGACACAATCCATTCGTTAGTTCGATTTAGCGTTATGTACAATTTCGATTAATTTTTCCCATGTAACTTTTTTTTTATCATTCGTAGAGAAATGTCGCTTTCTAGAAAAGTTCTTAGAATTTAATTTTCTACAAATCTAGATTCTTTCGAAATTGGTCCAGCCACCAGGAGATGAGTTTCTATTCTGACTATAATAGTTAAGATTTTAGAATTCTCCGCTTTTATTAACCTCAATATCAAGCTGCATTCAAAATTTCATGTTGATATCATGAATGGAAGTACTAATTTTTTTAGTTTTAAATTTTCATACGACACAATCCATTCGTTAGTTCGATTTAGCGTTATGTACAATTTCGATTAATTTTTCCCATGTAACTTTTTTTTATCATTCGTAGAGAAATGTCGCATTCTAGAAAAGTTCTTAGAATTTAATTTTCTACAAATCTAGATTCTTTCGAAATTGGTCCAGCCACCAGGAGATG
This sequence comes from Nephrotoma appendiculata, assembly GCA_947310385.1. NCBI lineage: Eukaryota > Metazoa > Arthropoda > Insecta > Diptera > Tipulidae > Nephrotoma > Nephrotoma appendiculata. The sequence continues at coordinate 10,804 of CAMZJQ010000173.1, read as the reverse complement.
AGTTTCTATTCTGACTATAATAGTTAAGATTTTAGAATTCTCCGCTTTTATTAACCTCAATATCAAGCTGCATTCAAAATTTCATGTTGATATCATGAATGGAAGTACTATTTTTTTTAGTTTTAAATTTTCATACGACACAATCCATTCGTTAGTTCGATTTAGCGTTATGTACAATTTCGATTAATTTTTCCCATGTAACTTTTTTTTTATCATTCGTAGAGAAATGTCGCATTCTAGAAAAGTTCTTAGAATTTAATTTTCTACAAATCTAGATTCTTTCGAAATTGGTCCAGCCACCAGGAGATGAGTTTCTATTCTGACTATAATAGTTAAGATTTTAGAATTCTCCGCTTTTATTAACCTCAATATCAAGCTGCATTCAAAATTTCATGTTGATATCATGAATGGAAGTACTATTTTTTTTAGTTTTAAATTTTCATACGACACAATCCATTCGTTAGTTCGATTTAGCGTTATGTACAATTTCGATTAATTTTTCCCATGTAACTTTTTTTTTATCATTCGTAGAGAAATGTCGCTTTCTAGAAAAGTTCTTAGAATTTAATTTTCTACAAATCTAGATTCTTTCGAAATTGGTCCAGCCACCAGGAGATGAGTTTCTATTCTGACTATAATAGTTAAGATTTTAGAATTCTCCGCTTTTATTAACCTCAATATCAAGCTGCATTCAAAATTTCATGTTGATATCATGAATGGAAGTACTATTTTTTTTAGTTTTAAATTTTCATACGACACAATCCATTCGTTAGTTCGATTTAGCGTTATGTACAATTTCGATTAATTTTTCCCATGTAACTTTTTTTTTATCATTCGTAGAGAAATGTCGCTTTCTAGAAAAGTTCTTAGAATTTAATTTTCTACAAATCTAGATTCTTTCGAAATTGGTCCAGCCACCAGGAGATGAGTTTCTATTCTGACTATAATAGTTAAGATTTTAGAATTCTCCGCTTTTATTAACCTCAATATCAAGCTGCATTCAAAATTTCATGTTGATATCATGAATGGAAGTACTATTTTTTTTAGTTTTAAATTTTCATACGACACAATCCATTCGTTAGTTCGATTTAGCGTTATGTACAATTTCGATTAATTTTTCCCATGTAACTTTTTTTTTATCATTCGTAGAGAAATGTCGCATTCTAGAAAAGTTCTTAGAATTTAATTTTCTACAAATCTAGATTCTTTCGAAATTGGTCCAGCCACCAGGAGATGAGTTTCTATTCCGACTATAATAGTTAAGATTTTAGAATTCTCCTCTTTTATTAACCTCAATATCAAGCTGCATTCAAAATTTCATGTTGATATCATGAATGGAAGTACTAATTTTTTTAGTTTTAAATTTTCATACGACACAATCCATTCGTTAGTTCGATTTAGCGTTATGTACAATTTCGATTAATTTTTCCCATGTAACTTTTTTTTTATCATTCGTAGAGAAATGTCGCATTCTAGAAAAGTTCTTAGAATTTAATTTTCTACAAATCTAGATTCTTTCGAAATTGGTCCAGCCACCAGGAGATGAGTTTCTATTCTGACTATAATAGTTAAGATTTTAGAATTCTCCGCTTTTATTAACCTCAATTTCAAGCTGCATTCAAAATTTCATGTTGATATCATGAATGGAAGTACTATTTTTTTTAGTTTTAATTTTCATACGACACAATCCATTCGTTAGTTCGATTTAGCGTTATGTACAATTTCGATTAATTTTTCCCATGTAACTTTTTTTTTATCATTCGTAGAGAAATGTCGCTTTCTAGAAAAGTTCTTAGAATTTAATTTTCTACAAATCTAGATTCTTTCGAAATTGGTCCAGCCACCAGGAGATGAGTTTCTATTCTGACTATAATAGTTAAGATTTTAGAATTCTCCGCTTTTATTAACCTCAATATCAAGCTGCATTCAAAATTTCATGTTGATATCATGAATGGAAGTACTATTTTTTTTAGTTTTAAATTTTCATACGACACAATCCATTCGTTAGTTCGATTTAGCGTTATGTACAATTTCGATTAATTTTTCCCATGTAACTTTTTTTTTATCATTCGTAGAGAAATGTCGCTTTCTAGAAAAGTTCTTAGAATTTAATTTTCTACAAATCTAGATTCTTTCGAAATTGGTCCAGCCACCAGGAGATGAGTTTCTATTCCGACTATAATAGTTAAGATTTTAGAATTCTCCGCTTTTATTAACCTCAATATCAAGCTGCATTCAAAATTTCATGTTGATATCATGAATGGAAGTACTATTTTTTTTAGTTTTAAATTTTCATACGACACAATCCATTCGTTAGTTCGATTTAGCGTTATGTACAATTTCGATTAATTTTTCCCATGTAACTTTTTTTTTATCATTCGTAGAGAAATGTCGCATTCTAGAAAAGTTCTTAGAATTTAATTTTCTACAAATCTAGATTCTTTCGAAATTGGTCCAGCCACCAGGAGATGAGTTTCTATTCTGACTATAATAGTTAAGATTTTAGAATTCTCCGCTTTTATTAACCTCAATATCAAGCTGCATTCAAAATTTCATGTTGATATCATGAATGGAAGTACTATTTTTTTTAGTTTTAAATTTTCATACGACACAATCCATTCGTTAGTTCGATTTAGCGTTATGTACAATTTCGATTAATTTTTCCCATGTAACTTTTTTTTTATCATTCGTAGAGAAATGTCGCATTCTAGAAAAGTTCTTAGAATTTAATTTTCTACAAATCTAGATTCTTTCGAAATTGGTCCAGCCACCAGGAGATGAGTTTCTATTCTGACTATAATAGTTAAGATTTTAGAATTCTCCGCTTTTATTAACCTCAATATCAAGCTGCATTCAAAATTTCATGTTGATATCATGAATGGAAGTACTATTTTTTTTAGTTTTAAATTTTCATACGACACAATCCATTCGTTAGTTCGATTTAGCGTTATGTACAATTTCGATTAATTTTTCCCATGTAACTTTTTTTTTATCATTCGTAGAGAAATGTCGCTTTCTAGAAAAGTTCTTAGAATTTAATTTTCTACAAATCTAGATTCTTTCGAAATTGGTCCAGCCACCAGGAGATGAGTTTCTATTCTGACTATAATAGTTAAGATTTTAGAATTCTCCGCTTTTATTAACCTCAATATCAAGCTGCATTCAAAATTTCATGTTGATATCATGAATGGAAGTACTATTTTTTTTAGTTTTAAATTTTCATACGACACAATCCATTCGTTAGTTCGATTTAGCGTTATGTACAATTTCGATTAATTTTTCCCATGTAACTTTTTTTTTATCATTCGTAGAGAAATGTCGCATTCTAAAAAAGTTCTTAGAATTTAATTTTCTACAAATCTATATAATATAATAAATAATATTTAATTTTCTACAAATCTAGATTCTTTCGAAATTGGTCCAGCCACCAGGAGATGAGTTTCTATTCTGACTATAATAGTTAAGATTTTAGAATTCTCCGCTTTTATTAACCTCAATATCAAGCTGCATTCAAAATTTCATGTTGATATCATGAATGGAAGTACTATTTTTTTTAGTTTTAAATTTTCATACGACACAATCCATTCGTTAGTTCGATTTAGCGTTATGTACAATTTCGATTAATTTTTCCCATGTAACTTTTTTTTTATCATTCGTAGAGAAATGTCGCATTCTAGAAAAGTTCTTAGAATTTAATTTTCTACAAATTTAGATTCTTTCGAAATTGGTCCAGCCACCAGGAGATGAGTTTCTATTCTGACTATAATAGTTAAGATTTTAGAATTCTCCGCTTTTATTAACCTCAATATCAAGCTGCATTCAAAATTTCATGTTGATATCATGAATGGAAGTACTATTTTTTTTAGTTTTAAATTTTCATACGACACAATCCATTCGTTAGTTCGATTTAGCGTTATGTACAATTTCGATTAATTTTTCCCATGTAACTTTTTTTTTATCATTCGTAGAGAAATGTCGCATTCTAGAAAAGTTCTTAGAATTTAATTTTCTACAAATCTAGATTCTTTCGAAATTGGTCCAGCCACCAGGAGATGAGTTTCTATTCTGACTATAATAGTTAAGATTTTAGAATTCTCCGCTTTTATTAACCTCAATATCAAGCTGCATTCAAAATTTCATGTTGATATCATGAATGGAAGTACTATTTTTTTTAGTTTTAAATTTTCATACGACACAATCCATTCGTTAGTTCGATTTAGCGTTATGTACAATTTCGATTAATTTTTCCCATGTAACTTTTTTTTTATCATTCGTAGAGAAATGTCGCATTCTAGAAAAGTTCTTAGAATTTAATTTTCTACAAATCTAGATTCTTTCGAAATTGGTCCAGCCACCAGGAGATGAGTTTCTATTCTGACTATAATAGTTAAGATTTTAGAATTCTCCGCTTTTATTAACCTCAATATCAAGCTGCATTCAAAATTTCATGTTGATATCATGAATGTAAGTACTATTTTTTTTAGTTTTAAATTTTCATACGACACAATCCATTCGTTAGTTCGATTTAGCGTTATGTACAATTTCGATTAATTTTTCCCATGTAACTTTTTTTTTATCATTCGTAGAGAAATGTCGCTTTCTAGAAAAGTTCTTAGAATTTAATTTTCTACAAATCTAGATTCTTTCGAAATTGGTCCAGCCACCAGGAGATGAGTTTCTATTCTGACTATAATAGTTAAGATTTTAGAATTCTCCGCTTTTATTAACCTCAATATCAAGCTGCATTCAAAATTTCATGTTGATATCATGAATGGAAGTACTAATTTTTTTAGTTTTAAATTTTCATACGACACAATCCATTCGTTAGTTCGATTTAGCGTTATGTACAATTTCGATTAATTTTTCCCATGTAACTTTTTTTATCATTCGTAGAGAAATGTCGCATTCTAGAAAAGTTCTTAGAATTTAATTTTCTACAAATCTAGATTCTTTCGAAATTGGTCCAGCCACCAGGAGATGAGTTTCTATTCTGACTATAATAGTTAAGATTTTAGAATTCTCCGCTTTTATTAACCTCAATATCAAGCTGCATTCAAAATTTCATGTTGATATCATGAATGGAAGTACTATTTTTTTTAGTTTTAAATTTTCATACGACACAATCCATTCGTTAGTTCGATTTAGCGTTATGTACAATTTCGATTAATTTTTCCCATGTAACTTTTTTTTTATCATTCGTAGAGAAATGTCGCATTCTAGAAAAGTTCTTAGAATTTAATTTTCTACAAATCTAGATTCTTTCGAAATTGGTCCAGCCACCAGGAGATGAGTTTCTATTCTGACTATAATAGTTAAGATTTTAGAATTCTCCGCTTTTATTAACCTCAATATCAAGCTGCATTCAAAATTTCATGTTGATATCATGAATGGAAGTACTATTTTTTTTAGTTTTAAATTTTCATACGACACAATCCATTCGTTAGTTCGATTTAGCGTTATGTACAATTTCGATTAATTTTTCCCATGTAACTTTTTTTTTATCATTCGTAGAGAAATGTCGCATTCTAGAAAAGTTCTTAGAATTTAATTTTCTACAAATCTAGATTCTTTCGAAATTGGTCCAGCCACCAGGAGATGAGTTTCTATTCTGACTATAATAGTTAAGATTTTAGAATTCTCCGCTTTTATTAACCTCAATATCAAGCTGCATTCAAAATTTCATGTTGATATCATGAATGGAAGTACTATTTTTTTTAGTTTTAAATTTTCATACGACACAATCCATTCGTTAGTTCGATTTAGCGTTATGTACAATTTCGATTAATTTTTCCCATGTAACTTTTTTTTTATCATTCGTAGAGAAATGTCGCTTTCTAGAAAAGTTCTTAGAATTTAATTTTCTACAAATCTAGATTCTTTCGAAATTGGTCCAGCCACCAGGAGATGAGTTTCTATTCTGACTATAATAGTTAAGATTTTAGAATTCTCCGCTTTTATTAACCTCAATATCAAGCTGCATTCAAAATTTCATGTTGATATCATGAATGGAAGTACTATTTTTTTTAGTTTTAAATTTTCATACGACACAATCCATTCGTTAGTTCGATTTAGCGTTATGTACAATTTCGATTAATTTTTCCCATGTAACTTTTTTTTTATCATTCGTAGAGAAATGTCGCATTCTAGAAAAGTTCTTAGAATTTAATTTTCTACAAATCTAGATTCTTTCGAAATTGGTCCAGCCACCAGGAGATGAGTTTCTATTCCGACTATAATAGTTAAGATTTTAGAATTCTCCTCTTTTATTAACCTCAATATCAAGCTGCATTCAAAATTTCATGTTGATATCATGAATGGAAGTACTAATTTTTTTAGTTTTAAATTTTCATACGACACAATCCATTCGTTAGTTCGATTTAGCGTTATGTACAATTTCGATTAATTTTTCCCATGTAACTTTTTTTTTATCATTCGTAGAGAAATGTCGCATTCTAGAAAAGTTCTTAGAATTTAATTTTCTACAAATCTAGATTCTTTCGAAATTGGTCCAGCCACCAGGAGATGAGTTTCTATTCTGACTATAATAGTTAAGATTTTAGAATTCTCCGCTTTTATTAACCTCAATTTCAAGCTGCATTCAAAATTTCATGTTGATATCATGAATGGAAGTACTATTTTTTTTAGTTTTAATTTTCATACGACACAATCCATTCGTTAGTTCGATTTAGCGTTATGTACAATTTCGATTAATTTTTCCCATGTAACTTTTTTTTTATCATTCGTAGAGAAATGTCGCTTTCTAGAAAAGTTCTTAGAATTTAATTTTCTACAAATCTAGATTCTTTCGAAATTGGTCCAGCCACCAGGAGATGAGTTTCTATTCTGACTATAATAGTTAAGATTTTAGAATTCTCCGCTTTTATTAACCTCAATATCAAGCTGCATTCAAAATTTCATGTTGATATCATGAATGGAAGTACTATTTTTTTTAGTTTTAAATTTTCATACGACACAATCCATTCGTTAGTTCGATTTAGCGTTATGTACAATTTCGATTAATTTTTCCCATGTAACTTTTTTTTTATCATTCGTAGAGAAATGTCGCATTCTAGAAAAGTTCTTAGAATTTAATTTTCTACAAATCTAGATTCTTTCGAAATTGGTCCAGCCACCAGGAGATGAGTTTCTATTCTGACTATAGTAGTTAAGATTTTAGAATTCTCCGCTTTTATTAACCTCAATATCAAGCTGCATTCAAAATTTCATGTTGATATCATGAATGGAAGTACTATTTTTTTTAGTTTTAAATTTTCATACGACACAATCCATTCGTTAGTTCGATTTAGCGTTATGTACAATTTCGATTAATTTTTCCCATGTAACTTTTTTTTTATCATTCGTAGAGAAATGTCGCATTCTAGAAAAGTTCTTAGAATTTAATTTTCTACAAATCTAGATTCTTTCGAAATTGGTCCAGCCACCAGGAGATGAGTTTCTATTCCGACTATAATAGTTAAGATTTTAGAATTCTCCGCTTTTATTAACCTCAATATCAAGCTGCATTCAAAATTTCATGTTGATATCATGAATGGAAGTACTATTTTTTTTAGTTTTAAATTTTCATACGACACAATCCATTCGTTAGTTCGATTTAGCGTTATGTACAATTTCGATTAATTTTTCCCATGTAACTTTTTTTTTATCATTCGTAGAGAAATGTCGCATTCTAGAAAAGTTCTTAGAATTTAATTTTCTACAAATCTAGATTCTTTCGAAATTGGTCCAGCCACCAGGAGATGAGTTTCTATTCTGACTATAATAGTTAAGATTTTAGAATTCTCCGCTTTTATTAACCTCAATATCAAGCTGCATTCAAAATTTCATGTTGATATCATGAATGGAAGTACTATTTTTTTTAGTTTTAAATTTTCATACGACACAATCCATTCGTTAGTTCGATTTAGCGTTATGTACAATTTCGATTAATTTTTCCCATGTAACTTTTTTTTATCATTCGTAGAGAAATGTCGCATTCTAGAAAAGTTCTTAGAATTTAATTTTCTACAAATCTAGATTCTTTCGAAATTGGTCCAGCCACCAGGAGATGAGTTTCTATTCTGACTATAATAGTTAAGATTTTAGAATTCTCCGCTTTTATTAACCTCAATATCAAGCTGCATTCAAAATTTCATGTTGATATCATGAATGGAAGTACTATTTTTTTTAGTTTTAAATTTTCATACGACACAATCCATTCGTTAGTTCGATTTAGCGTTATGTACAATTTCGATTAATTTTTCCCATGTAACTTTTTTTTTATCATTCGTAGAGAAATGTCGCTTTCTAGAAAAGTTCTTAGAATTTAATTTTCTACAAATCTAGATTCTTTCGAAATTGGTCCAGCCACCAGGAGATGAGTTTCTATTCTGACTATAATAGTTAAGATTTTAGAATTCTCCGCTTTTATTAACCTCAATATCAAGCTGCATTCAAAATTTCATGTTGATATCATGAATGGAAGTACTATTTTTTTTAGTTTTAAATTTTCATACGACACAATCCATTCGTTAGTTCGATTTAGCGTTATGTACAATTTCGATTAATTTTTCCCATGTAACTTTTTTTTTATCATTCGTAGAGAAATGTCGCTTTCTAGAAAAGTTCTAAGAATTTAATTTTCTACAAATCTAGATTCTTTCGAAATTGGTCCAGCCACCAGGAGATGAGTTTCTATTCTGACTATAATAGTTAAGATTTTAGAATTTTCCGCTTTTATTAACCTCAATATCAAGCTGCATTCAAAATTTCATGTTGATATCATGAATGGAAGTACTAATTTTTTTAGTTTTAAATTTTCATACGACACAATCCATTCGTTAGTTCGATTTAGCGTTATGTACAATTTCGATTAATTTTTCCCATGTAACTTTTTTTTTATCATTCGTAGAGAAATGTCGCTTTCTAGAAAAGTTCTTAGAATTTAATTTTCTACAAATCTAGATTCTTTCGAAATTGGTCCAGCCACCAGGAGATGAGTTTCTATTCTGACTATAATAGTTAAGATTTTAGAATTCTCCGCTTTTATTAACCTCAATATCAAGCTGCATTCAAAATTTCATGTTGATATCATGAATGGAAGTACTATTTTTTTTAGTTTTAAATTTTCATACGACACAATCCATTCGTTAGTTCGATTTAGCGTTATGTACAATTTCGATTAATTTTTCCCATGTAACTTTTTTTTTATCATTCCTAGAGAAATGTCGCATTCTAGAAAAGTTCTTAGAATTTAATTTTCTACAAATCTAGATTCTTTCGAAATTGGTCCAGCCACCAGGAGATGAGTTTCTATTCTGACTATAATAGTTAAGATTTTAGAATTCTCCGCTTTTATTAACCTCAATATCAAGCTGCATTCAAAATTTCATGTTGATATCATGAATGGAAGTACTATTTTTTTTAGTTTTAAATTTTCATACGACACAATCCATTCGTTAGTTCGATTTAGCGTTATGTACAATTTCGATTAATTTTTCCCATGTAACTTTTTTTTTATCATTCGTAGAGAAATGTCGCTTTCTAGAAAAGTTCTTAGAATTTAATTTTCTACAAATCTAGATTCTTTCGAAATTGGTCCAGCCACCAGGAGATGAGTTTCTATTCTGACTATAATAGTTAAGATTTTAGAATTCTCCGCTTTTATTAACCTCAATATCAAGCTGCATTCAAAATTTCATGTTGATATCATGAATGGAAGTACTATTTTTTTTAGTTTTAAATTTTCATACGACACAATCCATTCGTTAGTTCGATTTAGCGTTATGTACAATTTCGATTAATTTTTCCCATGTAACTTTTTTTTTATCATTCGTAGAGAAATGTCGCATTCTAGAAAAGTTCTTAGAATTTAATTTTCTACAAATCTAGATTCTTTCGAAATTGGTCCAGCCACCAGGAGATGAGTTTCTATTCTGACTATAATAGTTAAGATTTTAGAATTCTCCGCTTTTATTAACCTCAATATCAAGCTGCATTCAAAATTTCATGTTGATATCATGAATGGAAGTACTATTTTTTTTAGTTTTAAATTTTCATACGACACAATCCATTCGTTAGTTCGATTTAGCGTTATGTACAATTTCGATTAATTTTTCCCATGTAACTTTTTTTTATCATTCGTAGAGAAATGTCGCTTTCTAGAAAAGTTCTTAGAATTTAATTTTCTACAAATCTAGATTCTTTCGAAATTGGTCCAGCCACCAGGAGATGAGTTTCTATTCTGACTATAATAGTTAAGATTTTAGAATTCTCCGCTTTTATTAACCTCAATATCAAGCTGCATTCAAAATTTCATGTTGATATCATGAATGGAAGTACTATTTTTTTTAGTTTTAAATTTTCATACGACACAATCCATTCGTTAGTTCGATTTAGCGTTATGTACAATTTCGATTAATTTTTCCCATGTAACTTTTTTTTTATCATTCGTAGAGAAATGTCGCTTTCTAGAAAAGTTCTTAGAATTTAATTTTCTACAAATCTAGATTCTTTCGAAATTGGTCCAGCCACCAGGAGATGAGTTTCTATTCTGACTATAATAGTTAAGATTTTAGAATTCTCCGCTTTTATTAACCTCAATATCAAGCTGCATTCAAAATTTCATGTTGATATCATGAATGGAAGTACTATTTTTTTTAGTTTTAAATTTTCATACGACACAATCCATTCGTTAGTTCGATTTAGCGTTATGTACAATTTCGATTAATTTTTCCCATGTAACTTTTTTTTTATCATTCGTAGAGAAATGTCGCTTTCTAGAAAAGTTCTTAGAATTTAATTTTCT